>JAWDGP010000710.1:0-7500 GCA_033675545.1 Elysia crispata
CTGATGATGGTCTTGTCCTGTTTCTTCTTTGGTCAAAGACCTGGCCGAAATACGGTCGCAATGGCGCTTCATTATATAGGTAAAATACTTCACGATGGAATTTTGGTTTTGTTTTTTTTTTCTTTTTATTTCTTCTTCTTTTTTTTTTTTTTAAAGATTTTCCAATATTTTTAAAATTATATTAGCAGGAATTTTAAAAGTCTCGCTAATTTTAAATTCTGAAGTATTTGGTAATTATTGAGCAATTAACTTTCTGAAGAAGAAAAAAATTAGACACTAAATTAAATTGTTTTTCATCTCACTTTTTTACAGGAAAATTGAATCCTGTTCGGTTTTTGAAACTCATTTTGTGTACGATGTCTTTTTTTTTTATAAAAGAAGACTTGTTTCTATACCCGTGAAAGCAAAGGAGGTTGTTGATGAAGCCAGTTAGATGCTATAGGGTAGAGGAGTTAGAGTTTCCATTTTTGTATCATATGTTAAGTGATTGACAGATTTCGGTGTAATTAAAACATGCATTTTAACAAATCGTGCTTTTGTCCTTCGCATCAAGCCATTTTATTAGACGCCTCTCCTTTTCTTGTTTCTATGAACCAAAGAAATAAATAATTTTACACTTTGACGGTGTATTGCTTCGGCAATTTCTGAAACAATAATCATCTTTTTATAAAAAAATCTCCAATAATTTTTAGGTTGAAAAAAAAAGACGCAATTTATTACCAAATGTAAAAACAATGTTTCATGTAAAGACAGGAGAAATACATTTCGATTTTATATCTTAAACCAGTTTCTTTACATGGACCACTAACAATTCCTGATTCTTTATTCTTTTTTCTTTCACCAACTTTTCCTGTCCTTTTCTTTCTCGTTCAAGTGTTTAGATCTTACCAACACGTCCTTCTTTTCTAGGAAATGAAGTTGCTACTCTTTCAAAAACAAAATATACCTTTTTGAAAAATGACAATATAATATTAATTCATTTTTTTGCTTCTTGTGTAATCTTTCCAGGTCGAAAAGATGTCGCACCCAGGTACAAAATGAACCCTGTGATTGTTCTGTATGACAGTGAGATAAACGAACTTCTCAAGTGAGATACATTTCTTTCCAGGATACTTTTGAAATGTTTTATGACAATAGCAGAGTGTTGAGCAAATTTTTTAAGTGAGATTCATATCTGCACCGACTTCTTTTGAAAGGTTTTATGAAAATGAAAGGGAGTTGAACGAATTTTTAAAGTGAGATACATATAATATCTGCATCGACTTCTTTTGAAAGGTTTTATGACAATGACAGGGAGTTGAACGAATTTTTTAAGTGAGATACATATAATATCTGCATCGACTTCTTTTGAAAGGTTTTATGACAATAGCAGAGTGTTGAGCAAATTTTTTAAGTGAGATTCATATCTGCACCGACTTCTTTTGAAAGGTTTTATGAAAATGAAAGGGAGTTGAACGAACTTTTCAAGAATGAGATACATATCTCCTTCAAATTCTTTGAAAAGTTTCGTCACAAATAACTAAGTAGCTTTATGAAAATTTGAAGATTCATAAAAAATGTTAACGTAATATCTGTGTGGACACAAATCTGTGAAATCCCATGCTAAATCTCATAGAAAATTTGCTGTCAGTATATAAAAATGAAAATGAAAAAAAGTATGTAAACCATTCCATAATAAATCTCTTTTTCTGTTTTTTTTTTTTTTAACCAAGATAATTGTGGCCTCGTCTAATAGAAGTAGAACACGATTTAAGATGCGATTTATTGTAACGATCATCGCTTTTGATGTGTCTTACTTCTTGTAACGATCATCGCTTTTGATGTGTCTTACTTCCGAACAGGGTCACATATATAGATGCGATTTATCGTAACGATCATCGCTTTTGATGTGTCTTACTTCCGAACAGGGTCACTTTCTCTTAAATTCACTTATCGTGAGGGAAGATATTAGATACAGGAAAGGAAGAAAAAAAAAAGAATGAAAAAAATTTTTTTTTTTTATTATTTCAACCGGTTTTAAGATTCCTGTTTATCCATCGAAATAAAGATGCAGAAATGGATATAATTTATAAATGTTGATGAAAATGACAAAATCATATTCATGAAAGTTAATTACAAAATTATCTTCTTTCTTTTTAGTAATCTCGATGAAATCGTGATTTTTTCTATACAATATAGTTTACACAGTCACTCTTACCCCTACCCCTTGGGTGAAATGATAAGAACTTAACTACAAAAAAAGAAAAAAATGAATTATAGATCAATTTTTTTTATTTTAGATTTTTTGTCGATTTTATTACAAATAAAAATTTATTTATATTTGTCAAAAGACATCCTTCTTTAGTTTTGTTGTTTTATTTACAATTTTGTTTAAAAAACTTTTACCACTTCCGATTCTTTTATTTTTTTTTTTGTTTGATTTTTTAGTCTTAAATAACCACCAACCTTCTACATCCCACCGATTGCATGCTGAAAACAAACTGATGCCGAAAAAGGAAAACCAAGAAAACAACAACAAAACTGGCTATCCTCTTAATAAAGCGCGCTGTATTAAGCAAGTTTTTTTTTTTATCTGATTACACGCCAAACATTTTATAATTTTCTTTCAATGTCAAACATTTTTAATACGTCAATGCGGATAGATATGCTAAACAATTCATTGTGGATTTTTTTCTTTCTTTCAAAGACAGATTTAGGAAGCAAAAATGGGTTTGCGTGTAGGAAATGAAATGCAATAATTTTTTTTCTAAAACTGCAAAAAATCATCGTTCGATGACGTTAGCTCGCTTTCTGTTGTCAAGGTTTGCGATCCAGAGGTGTTTCTTGGACAGATTTTCCTTCCGCCGGTTAGTTCTCTGTCCAGTGGGTAAAGTTGTATCCTATCTTGGTAGCGACTGCACACTGAATTCCTGGTTACAATTTTCAGGGGAGGTGAAGTTTATTTTACTTTATGCGCAATCCTGCTTAGCTTCTGAAGTGAGCTTCGAAATTGGTCAGAGAGAGAAAGAGATGGATAGATAGATAGATCAATGTACAAATAGATAGTTAGATAGTTGAATGTAGAGAGAAAGATATATATATATATATATATATATAAATATATATATAGTTAGATAAATAGATAGATAAATAGACAGACAGATAGATAGATAGATAGATAGATAGATAGATAGATAGATAGATAGATAGACAGATAGATATATAGAGAGAAAAAGAAGGAGAGAGAGATAAGTACAATAACATTCTTCAAGTAGATTATAAAATGACTGAGATAAATGAAAAATGAAAATTGATTAGGTATGTAGACGACCCATTGCTATTTTTCACAAGTCTGAATCTTTTCGAAACTTTTCCGTTTATCATACACAACAGTCTTTGCACAAGCCGTTTCAATTACATATAATCACAATTATCAAGTCAGCATATTCATAAGACAGTAACTTGTCGTCAGAGCGAAAAGAATTTTTTTTTTTAATTTATCGAAGGGCACTATATATCCAGTCTTTTTTCATGGGTTTTGTTAGTGCAAAATTTGAATTTAGTATAGTTTTTAAATTTTCTTTTGATTTTTTTTTTTTACAAAAAGCTTGATTTGAACAAATCTTTCCTAATTGTATAATTTATGACATTATGAAATTGTGGATAACAAACGCACTTGGTTATTTCTTATTCTTCATTTCCTTTAGTATAATAATGTAAACCATTTTAAACTTTTTTTTTTAATCAATATATTTTTGCAATTATTTTTGTGATAAGTTCCTACAATTTTCCCTTTATCATGTTAAGGTGAAGCATTCGTAGATGCCATGTACTTTAAAGTCTATTCGACATCTTTGAATATTTTTTTTTTAAGTAGGCCTGTATTTTGCTTTATTGGAATTTAAAAAATTCATTCATTTTCACTTACGGCAGACGTCTCCCCACGTTGAATTAACGATTTTAAGCTCAAAATATGCTATAAGTCTTAGTTGTTCAGCTCCCGTAAACGTCTTCCGTCTGTGTATATTATAAAACTAACTGGTTCTTTTACTCTACTCTTCACACGCACTTTATGATTCACTTAGCAGCTACATCGAATGGTCTCGATCATTTACGCGCCAAACATCTATTGGCTCTATCATTTTTTTTTCAAAATCATTATATCCTAAGTCAAATAGGTTGATACTTCTTTAACTGATCATGAATTTTTACTGGCCTATGAGGATCGTGCGATGATGTAGACATTGCGAATGACATCGAGTTGCTTTCTCTACAGTCTTTAAAAGAATCTAAGTTAGAATGAGTTATGGTTCGGATACATAAATCATGAACTCTGATCTGAATTTTTGCTACCGCTTCAAGCACAAATTTTGTTGTTGTAGGAATTGTCATTTTTCATTGGCACGAAATAATGAAGAATGCTACAGATACATAAATTCAACTTTGATTTAAAAAAAAATACTTTAAATGTGTGAATGAAAAGCACTTTTCGCCAACTGACGTCTTCCAAAAGTTTCAGAATGTTAACCAAGAGCTAATAAAAACCTAACAAGATAAGAAAAGAATCTTTGTGAAATAACATTTCTTACCGACCCTTCTGACATTGCGTCAGATAGCAGTAAAATAAGAATAGTTACATGGCTTTCAAAAAATACAAATAATAATTTTTATTTACCTGACATTAGATGCCGTAACTAGGCATCCACGGTGATGAGAATCTAGCAGTAAGGCCTAAAATCTCCGCATCACCATTTCACATAAATTTTTATCAAAAGACCTCACAGTCTTTTTTTTTTCTTTTTTAACGGAAGAAAAAATACTTCCCAATATTCTAGGAAGTTTTTTAAGGGTTAACATAGATTACTTCATTTTTTTGTCAGGTTACTCCTATTTCACTACAAGATCCAGAACTAGATCTAGATCCATGTCTGACTTTGGGTATCAGATAATGCCATTCACCGTCATGACGGCAAAAGCATCCATTGTGCAGAGAATGGAACAAGAAATATTATTGTTTTTAATAATTATGATAACACAAAAGTACCAATAGCAGATAGCATAATTTTTGTAAAACACTCATTCTCTCTCTCACACACACATCTGATCTACACGCTATTTTCTCTAATCTCCCTCTGTAAAGAACCAAGCACCAACATCCGCTCTCTGTTCGGCCAATCCTCTCTATATCTCATATGTCTCTTAAGCCCGGTCCCAACGTAGCTCTGTATGTAGAATCTGACCTAACTAGCACGGTACAAACAAACAAACTAAATTCTGTGTACCTGCGTAGCGTCGCTCTATAGGCCCAGCCTGCTCACAGACCTGTCAAACGGCCTATTCAAAAGTGTCCCTCTCTTGGCCCAGCCTGCCCACTGACTTGTCAGACGGCCTATTCAAAAGTGTCCCTCTCTTGGCCCAGCCTGCTCACTGACTTGTCAGACGGCCTATTCAAAAGTGTCGCTCTCTAGGCCCAGCCTGCTCACAGATCTGTCAGACGGCCTATTCAAAAGTGTCCCTCTCTTGGCCCAGCCTGCTCACTGACTTGTCAGACGGCCTATTCAACAGTGTCCCTCTCTTGGCCCACCCTGCTCACAGACCTGTCAAACGGCCTATTCAACAGCGTCGCTCTGTAGGCCCAGCCTGCTCACAGACTTGTCAGACGGCCTATTTAACAGTGTCCCCCTCTAGGCCCAGCCTGCTCACAGACTTGTAACACGGCCTATTAACAGTGTCCCTCTCTAGGCCCAGCCTGCTCACAGACTTGTAACACGGCCTATTTAACAGTGTCCCTCTGTAGGCCCAGCCTGCTCACAGACCTGTCAAGCGGCCTATTCAACAGTTTAAAAAATACGCCATATATGTCAGGTGCGACAGTGAAAACGAACAGACTTTGTTCTGTGTACCAGCGCAGCGTCGCTCTGTTGCTGGTCTAGACCCAGTCTGCCCACAGACCTGTCAGACGGCCTATTCAACAGTGTCGAAAAACACGTCAAGCATGTCAGCCCAGATGTTGCAGAGCTACGCTAGGACTGGCCATATGTCAGTCATTCATATTGGTTTGTAGGATGAGAAGTATTTTATGTTCTGTGGCGTTATTCATTATAATTGTTACAACCAAAACTGTTTTGGTAGTACTGCAAAAGCAAATGAAATAACAAAAAAAAAAAAAAAATTCTATCATAAATAACGAGTTTGTTTGAAGTTATGTCTATAACTTCTAGATGCGTGATTGTTTTCAAGACAAGATCCAGAAACCAAATCCATGTCTAACTTTGAGTACTAGGTGCAGTCCTTCACCGTCATTATGGCGAAGCATCTAGGCGAGCAGAGAACAAGACAGAAAAATATTATTGGATGAAACTGACAGGTTGGTTGGGTCAATAAATCCTTTTATAAAAATTGATACATTATTTAGTTTTTATTTTTTTTTTTATTAAAACAAAATCACCGATTTCACCCTATCAATTCATTTTGCTTGTCTCAAGAAAAAGCGGAAAGTATACCAAAAACAGAAGAAAAAAAAGATTTGTATCAAAAGGATTTACGAATATGCGCGTACTCTAAGCTGAAACAGATTAAAAAAAATACAAAAACAAAAACAAAAAACATGCACACACACTAAACAGTAAAATCACATAACTACAAAAAAAATTAATTCACAATCAAATTTTTAATTCTTTTCGCTATTGCAATAAAGGAACAAAAATTACATCTCGAATCGGGCTGCCGTGATGTACATAATTCTGGAGCTTTTCCATCGTTTAACACGTTATGCTTGTCAGGGCGCTCTTCAACTCTTCAGGAACACAGGACCATGGGACCTTGTGGCGGCAGGACGCCTGTCTGTGGTTGGTAGCGAAGACCAGGGAACTAGTGTCATGGACAGAAGGCTGGTAGTCCGTGCAGCTGTGGTGGAACCATCTTATGAAGAGCAGGCGGTACCGCGAAGACTGGGGTAGGGTACCTTTGTACATGGTTTCCACTTGGAAAGTCAAACGTGCTGACGATCCCTGGGAGAGAGAAAAAAAGTAGTTTCCTTCTTAATATAAATTATATTTTTTGTGAAAGTTTAGAAGAAGAAGAAGAAGAAGAAGAAGAAGAAGAAGAAGAAGAAGAAGAAGAAGAAGAAGAAGAAGAAGAAGAAGAAGAAGAAGAAGAAGAAGAAGAAGAAGAAGAAGAAGAAGAAGAAGAAGAAGAAGAAGAAGAAGAAGAAGAAGAAGAAGAAGAAGAAGAAGAAGAAGAAGAAGAAGAAGAAGAAGAAGAAGAAGTAGAAGAGGCTCAAAGGTTACGGAAATATAATTGTAGAGTTTTGTAAGCTAATGTCTTTCGGAAATATTTAAATACTTAAACCAGCCGCCTTTCACTCTCTACACCCCTCCCTGCTATCTTAAGACCCTTCTCTCTCTAAAGTCCCAATCAAACCCCACCTCCGCCTTACAAAACGAGGAAAATTTCTGAGCGTGAAAGTTTATTATTTTAGACTTGGGTATTTATTTTTTTTCAGCCACAGTTATTTCGAGG
>JAWDGP010000710.1:12500-47500 GCA_033675545.1 Elysia crispata
ATTTTTGGTCTTATATTTTCCGCATGTTCTTAAAGGAAAGAGAATTCGTTTTTCAAGGAAGCGCGGGCTCTATAATTGTGAAAAAAGCCCGAATAATTCCGGATTTACTTAAGCTGTGTCACAAATTTCGAATCAGAATAAGAGATAATAGTATATTTTTGAACGATTTCATGATCACAATTAACTAATATTTCTCTCTCCATCTTTCTCCACCACTTTCCATTTTTCTCTTTCTCTTTGAGTCTTTCTCTCTCGTGGCAGTCTGTTTCCTTTTTCAGCCTCATTCATTGTTAAAAAGAAATTCCCCTCTCCATCTTTTTCTATCTCTCTACATTGTTCTCTTTCTTATGGCAGTCAGTTTCTTTTGTACCCTCATCCATTGTTGAAAAATTGTTTAGCTTCTAAGGATACACTTTACATCTTTGAGAAGATTTCTTTCGCTGGAGATGATACGTCTCAAAATACATTGTAGTATGGGAAATTCCCGGTTATCTTTTCTTTGATACTTAGAAGTGTAGACATAGTCCTCACAATCATCAAGATCTACAGGCGAGATAACTCTGTGCTGTAAAGATTGCGATTTCCCAAAGAGTTATGCTACCTAGTTGGAAGTCATGAGCTCTACTTTAAGTTGTTGTTGTTAGCGTATCAAGCGATAGTGCCTGCTGAATTGTACATTGGTTTGAAATTTGAAGAAAAAAAAAGGGAACAAAACGTGAGTATGATGAAACAATTTACAATTAAATTATCCAGTTATGCTTAGATCTTCAAAATGTTTCTGATTGTTGAACAGACCTCGCGACTTCCAACAAAGCGACCTGACTCTTTGCCATGATCAGATTCCCTATAGAGACTTCCTGTGCCATTCTTGCATACACGCAATCAGTCTGTACTATACAGACTTCCTCTGTCTCTCTTGTCTAAGAGAAGAGATTTCTTTTCTTTATTCAGAGGCTAAGGATGAACTAGCTGTAGATCTCCGTCGAAAAACCCGATCGGCATTTTTACAATCAATATTTGACAGTTTAGCTGCTAAATAGATGGCATGCAATTGATTATACGTTTAAAGCCAGATTTATTTTGGAAGTTACTGAAAGTCGATGGCAGCACCAGCTGGGAAAACAGGTTCTCATGCTCAGACCCACAACACAAGTTCTGCTTCGTTTAGAGACAAACATAAAAAAAAAACACATGTTGAGAAAGCACATGCACAGTATCATAAATAAATGAATACGAGAAAGGCTTAGTACTAACTTAAGAGTTTAATGGCAACCGAGTCAATAGATTTGCGGACGATCCTAATGTTTAACTTTAAAAATAAAAGTAGGTAACTGCTGTTTCAGCCAAGCTCTCTTGACATGGATGAAGGTTGTTTTTTTATTGTTTAGACGCTATAAATCTGTCTTCTATCGATTTTCAAAGAAAAAATACGGAGAAAAAAGGCCTAGTATTGTTAAATAATCAACTGTTGGATTAAAGTAGAAGAGCCCTCTCTGCCAGATGACCTTATGGGTCTACCCTAAGCATTCTTCAATTTTAGTGTTTTGAGCCGGTTTACTATGTCAATGAGGGGATGGAACAGATTTAATTCCCAATCAGATGCTTTTTGTCCTCCATCTTGACATTTTTGTTAACCTACCATTTTGAAAAAGTGCATTGCAAACGATGTGTAATCAACGCTTGCTATGTGATTTTATGGAAATTTATTCATTAGGTCACCCAGAAAAAAATGTCAAACTAAAAGTATAACAGCTTTGGAAAAGAAACAAAGTGAAAGAAGATAGAAATTATTCTTATGCTTGTTTCAAAAACACTTTGATAATCGATGTAGGTTTACACAAATTTATGATTTCAGAAGAAAAATTTTGATGTTTTTTTTTTCTTTTTTTCTTCTTTCCCGCAATTTGCACTTTTTGCATAAATTCAGTTTCTTTTGGGCACGGTTTCTGAAACACTATTTATCAGATCATTTTGAAACTTTGTTATTTACATATAAATCTAAAATTTGAACCTAAAAATTACTGAAAATACTATCTTGGCAAACTTTTGTGAGGGTTATGCAAATTTCACTTGGTGAAAATTTTTTAAGGATATTTTTAGAAAATCAAAGAAAAAATATTACAAAGATATCCTTGAAATTTTACGTTCAAATTCTGAATTAAAATAATTTCAGAAATAATTATGCCAAAGTTTATAGCTTTAAATTGGACACTTTTTTAGTAATAATGTTTTAAAAATATATCCAAATTTACCTGCGTCGGCCATTTTGATTAGCTCAGGAATCTGTTTCCCTTTTGGTTTTGCATTTCCTTTATATTTAACCACCTGCTACACTTAAATCCCCATCAAAATCATTTTCTCTGACATATTGCATTTTTTTGTGTGTGTGTGTGTGTGTGTGGGGGGGTGTGTTCTTCTATATTACGAAAAGATTTCTTAAGTATAACATTATAGTTCTAAAAGCAACCGACATTTCGATTTGCAGACTTTTATGTCATTCCAAAATTGCGTTTTGAAATTGTATTTTTTTTTTTTTGTTAATTTGATGGCCAAATTTTTATATCCTAAATCAAGATTAAACTTTATTGTATTTGTTGTTTCGCTTCTTTTCATTTACTCTCTCTCTCTCTCTCTCTCTCTCTCTCTCTCTCTCTCTCTCTCTCTCTCTCTTTCTGTTTCTATGACTTTTATTCTAAACCTTTCTCGTGTCTCACATTTATCCTCTTATCAAACTAATAGTTATGGTTAACATACCAACAATAATCAATGTTTTCTTGCAATCCATTCCAGATCACGCTGCATAAGGCTGTTTAACATGCACTCAACAATAAGAACGTAAGATCTGAATTGTTTTGTTTACATTTTTTTAAACATTCAATATCATGTAGGTTTAAATGCCTGCGCGACTAAGAATTCCCACAAGGCAGCGCACTTTTATGCACTTAACGTGAAACTTCACAGCTTTCTAATAAGCGTTGAAGAAAATCTAAAAACAGTTTGGCAATACGTAGATTTAGTCAACTATTAATAATTCTTCCCATACTAAAACTAGGTAGAGACTTTTCATAGATTAAACATTTCTTAAAATCTAGACTGCGCTAAGAAAACCATCTGTAAAACCTAACACTGTGGCTGCTGATATTATTCTCAACAGGGTGTGCGCAAGTCGCTGTGTTTTGTTTTGTTTTGTTTTTTATTTCCATGTAGAGGTCACCGACGTAAATAGTGATCAGAATGGTGTAAAAATACAAAACAAAACGTAATTCGATTGTTAAAAAGGATATACGTTACGTTAGCGCTGAGAGAGAGAGAGAGAGAGAGAAAGAGAGAGAGAGAATGAAAAAATAGACAGAGAAATAGAGAGGGAGAAGAGAAATTGAGAGATATAGAGGAAAAAAAAAGAGTAAACGAGAGAGAGATAGAAAAAGAGACGGAGAGAGAGAAAAAAAAGAGATAGAGAGAGAGTGAGAAAGAAAGAGGGAGAGAGAAATAGAGAGAGAGAAAGAGAGACAGACAGACAGACAGACAGACAGAGACAGAGAGAAAGAGAAAGAGACAGGCAGAGACAGACAGAGAGAGACATAGAGAGAGAAAGAGAGAGGCAGAGACAGACAGAGACAGACACACACGCAGAGAGAGAGAGAGAGAGAGAGAGAGAGAGAGAGAGAGAGAGAGAGAGAGAGAGAGAGAGAGAGAGAGAGAGAGAGAGAGCGTACACCCCACTTATGCAGAAAACAGCGGCCCCACTTGACTCAAGTACTCACATAGAGCATCGCATTTCATAACTCTGTTATCATCGAACGGGTCTCTGGACCATCAGGCTTTCTCTAAAACTCTCTCTATGCAGAGCATGACTGTGTACTATGTTGGTATCGTAGTAGGACAGGTGTAAGTTAAAACTATCCCCTGATAGCTTTATTTATGTATTCCTATAACAGGAACAAAACAAAAAAAAACCCACTGAGCTTAAATCGAAGAAACGATAAGTGTTAGTGTTTTGGTGAGGCTGCAAATTTTTACTCCGACATCGAAATTTTGATTTTTTACGAAATAATGAAAAACCAAAGCGATGCCTTGCGATATGACTTACAAGGCAAGTACACTGGTTTTTTTTTTCTTCTTTCTTTCTTTCTCTTTTAAAATTTCTTTGAAAACATGCTTAAGCTTTACACAGCAAGAACGCCATTTTTCTTTTCTTTTTTCCCCCTTAATTTCTTAAAAAACATGATTGTGTAGGCTTTACAAGGTAATAACATCAGTTTTCTTTCTTTCTTTTTTTCTCTTTTAACAATTCTGTAAAGACATACCTAAGCTTTACAAGGCAAGGACACCATTTTTCTTTCTTTCTTTTTTTTCTCTTTTAACAATTCTTTAAAGAAATACCTAAGCTTTACAAAGCAAAGACACCATTTGTTTTTCTCTAAATTTCTTCAAAAACATGCGTAGGTTTTACAAGGCAAGGACACTATTTTTCTTTTTCCTTTTTCTCTAAATTTCCTAAAAAAACATACAGAGGCATTACAAAGCAAGGACATCATTTTTCTTTTCTCTTTTTTAATTTAAATTTCTTCAAATTCATGCGTAGGTCTTACAAGACAACGACACCATTTTTCTTCTTTTCTTCTTTTTTGACTACAAATCTTCAAAAACATGCGTAATCTTTACAAGGCAAGGACACTCCTTTTTTTCACTTTTTAACCACTTTGAAAACAATTAACATCAACTAAGAATTGTGTAAAGGTGGGCACATACCATAATCGCCCTAAAAAGGATAGAAGTACTAAATAAGGCAAGAACATCTCTTTTTTTTTTCTTCCTTATTTTTTTTTTTTTTTTTGCATTTTAATATAAGGACACTATTTTTCTTTCTTTTTTTTTCTATCTCTTCAAAAACATGCGAAGGCTTTTTAAATATAAGGACACTAATTTTAAATATAAGGACACCATTTTTCTTCCTTTTGTTTTCCTCAATCTCTTCAAAAACATGCGTAGGCTTTACAAATATAAGGACACCATTTTCTTTCTTTTTTTTCTATCTCTTCAAAAACATGCGTAGGCTTTACAAATACAAGGACTCCATTTTTCTTTCTTTTTTTTTTCTATCTCTTCAAAAACATGCGTAGGCTTTACAAATGTAAGGACACCATTTTTCCTTTCTTTTTTTTTCTATCTCTTCAAAAACATGTGTCGACTTTACAAATAAGGACACCATTTTTTCTTTCCTTTTTTAATTTCTTTGAAAACACGCATAGCCTCTTACAATCCTTCAGGAGTAGGGTATAAGGGTGGTCACACTCACTGACCATAACCGCCCGCCCTAGCACTGGATGGGCAGGCTGTTCTTGAAGCTGTCGGGCACACAGGACCACGGGAAGCTGTGACGGCAGGTCTCCACTGCCCCCCCGGCCGAGAAGACCAGGTAATCAATGCCTCCGTCGGGGAAAGCGCCTGCCGGACAAGGGTCACCCTCTGTCCAGGTGTGAGACACGTCAATCATTGACCCTCCGGACCCCTTGTACAGATGCTGGACCTCGAAGGTGTACCGGCCACTCTGGACCTGGTGAAGCCAAAAACGGAACAAAAAATAAAAATAGAGGAAGAAATCGACTGGTTCGTATTTGTGTGAGTTTTTTTTTTTTTTTGATAATGTTATTTTTCCCTAGTTTGTGGAAGAGTCGGCGGTTGTGTTTGAACCAAAACGAAATATTAATAAAGCAATAAATAGACTGTAACATTTTTATGAGATTTTGAAAAAAGTTATGTTATCAAGTTTGTGGAAGAGTCGGTGATTGTCTTTAAGATAAAACAGAACAAAACAAAGATAAATCAATAGACTGTAAAGAGCGTGGTTATGTGAAAATGTTTGATAATGTTTTATCCCAACTTACCGGAAGAATCAGATTTTATCGGTTGGTGTGTTAGAATCTTTGATGATTTTATGTCCTCAAGATTCCTGAAGAATTAGACTTTATCGGTGATTGTGTTAGGTTCTTTCATGATTTTTAAGTCCCCAAGTAAAAAAAAATAAAAAGAGTTCGTCATCTTACCCTCCAATCAATACTGAGAAGCTATATTATAAGATCTAATTCTACCACTAATTGAGGTCCGAACCCAACATTTTCTTATTATCATTCTGACTCTCTTACAACTGAGCCTTGGGCTAATTTGTTAATCGAGCCTGGAACTGTCATAACCCAGATTTGATGCATCGCAGTCAGCAGAAATATAAATAAAAAAAAAAGTCTCACACCCACCCTAATCATTACATTTTTTTAAATTTTACTGCCGAAAATACAATTAGCTATCAGCATGTAAGACCCGCAGCATGCAAACAAAGAAACTCTTTAAAAAAATGCAGGAAATAAAACAGTTTGGGGTCGAGAGTACGTTGTCGTCAGTGGTAGAACAGGTGATGCATATTTATAAACAGGTTATTCATAGCATTTTAACTTTTTTTTTTCACTTTGGTTGAACTGCTTCTCACCAAGATTTCAGACGTTATCTTCACGGGAGGTCAAGCAGAGATGCAACCACCATGATAATTAAAGAGGACGAGCAGAATAAATTATACATATATATATATATATATATATATATATATATATATATATATATATGTATATAATATACATATATATCATAAAGTTGAGCTTTGAGGACGCAAAGAGCTGTACATTCGAGCGTACAGGCCCCCCAGACAGCTTAACCTGCTGTTGACCTCGGATGCTATGAATCTACAGAACTTACCATTCTATTTGTTTGGCGAGAGTACTCTTGAGATAAATAGAACAATTAAGATTGTAAAAAAAATAAAGATGCGGGCAGGCTAGATTACATTCTAATTTTTTTTTATCCCGACAGAATGCCGCCTGGCCGTTTAAATATAAAGACACTGCATCGAAAATCGTAAAAAGGTTTTCGCATGAAATAAATGCAGAAAAAGAGCAAAGAAATAGACAGTATGTGACCACCCTAATGTAAGCTAAACCGCAATCCGGATAAGTTTAACTATAATTATCTTTGAACGTGTCGGTTTAGTTGGAATGTTGGCTTGAACGGCCATGCAGATAATGTGAGAAGTATAATTTAGGAACCAAAAGTAAAAAAAAAAATGAAAGTAATGCATTACGCATCTTACTCTTTCTACATCATATTGAAAATGATATGAAACGATTTTTTAAAGTTATGCAGTGCGTATGAAATTATATAGATTACATTTGTGCTCAAATTTGGGTGAGGGCAAGACTGTTAGGCGAAAAACAAAATAAGAAATGAAGAGAAAACATCTACAGAGCAGTGGATGAAAAAAAAAAAGAGCGGGAACGGAAAATGCATTATTAAAAAAAACAACAAGAAGAGAAAGACTTAAATTGGGGATTGAGAGAAAGTGTGAGAGAGAGAGAGAAGGAGAGAGAGAGAGAGAGAGAATGAGAGAGACAGACAGCCTGATAAAGAGGAGGAGGGAGTGAAAGCTAGAAATAAAGGCATAGAAAGATTGGTGAAAAAGACACAACATAGGAAGATGGAGGAGAAGTCCAAGCGATAGACAGACAGTTACATAATAAGATAGATGGATAAATAGAAACATATATATATATATATATATATATATATATATATATATATATATATATATATATATAGATAGATAGATAGATAGATAGATAGATAGATAAATAGATATATAAAAAGATAGATAGATAGGAAGATAGACAGATAGATAGATAGATAGATAGATAGATAGATAGATAGATAGATAGATAGATAGATAGATAAATAAATGAAGACAAATATAAATATTGTGGGTTATAGAAACAGAGCGTAGTAAGAGAGGGAGAGACCACTGCAGAAAATGCTATAAGCATAGATGAAACTTAAAGAAGAAAGAAAAAAATAGACAGAGAAAAGGAAACAAAAAAATGAAGAGAGTGAAAGAGAGGAAGAAAGAAAGAAAGAGATGAAAGAGAGGAAGAGAGAGAGAGAGAGACAGAGAGAGAGAGAGAGAGTGTATGTGCATTATTCATCCACAAAGAGAATCCGCTATTCATCAGTCTGAGCAGCTGTTTAACATGAACCATTCTCGGCTATAATTATTTCCCTCTTATCACGAAAATCATTAAAAACAAAATAATGCCCCACCTCCATCACACGCGTACCGAGAAGCTGCAAATGTCTTTCTGTGCGTAAACTTTGTCTTTTCCATTTGGGATGAACATATGAAAAGTAAACATTTTATTTTGACATTTAGAGAATAATCATTAATTATCGCTATAATAGAAAATAACTTTTTTTCATGAAACCGGATATTTTTAAGGATGAATCACTTGGCATCTTCAACAAAATGTTTTGATATGACGTCAAATATGTAAGATAGAAACCATTTTCTGTCGAACTTACTGCACAGCATTTTTTTTTTCATCGGCATCCTGAGGTTCCGAAGAGTTCGGACCACTCAAAAACATTTTGAGGATTTACATCAGAATTCTCATTTTTGTCATTATTACCTGCTATTTCTGTCTGGATTACACTGGACTGGATTGTATAATATATATATATATATATATATATATATATATATATATATATATATATATACACAAATCTTGTTGAGGAAGTACAACATTTGAAAAGTGCTCAACTTTAAGATTAAAGGAGCTTAAATAAATTAATTAAATGTGTAGAACACTTACTGTGATTCGCTACACAGTCATGTTCTTCGATGATTTACATCTCTTCAGGCAAATCATCGAAACACATGTGTAGCGAAACAAAGTAAGTGATCTAGACTTTTTTTTAATGTATATAATATATATATATATATATATATATATATATATATATATATATATATATATCCCATTTATCCCATTTATCATCTTAAGACTTTATACTCTCATTTCTTCAACTATCATCATGATAGTCTTCACAGCTATAAAACTTCAATATCTCATTACAACACAGTTTTCTAATATTTGTCTACTTCGTCAAGTATGAACACAAGCATGTTAAATTGTTTTTAATCATGAAAATGAATGAAGGTTCTTTTTTTTTTACAGCATAAAAGTGATGAGGTGGAAGTTCAGTCGTTTGATCTGTGTATGAAACTGGCTAATCAAAGCGCTTTGCCTTTCATTGTTTTAACGAACTATCTCTTTGTTT
Organism: Elysia crispata; assembly: GCA_033675545.1. Taxonomy (NCBI): domain Eukaryota; kingdom Metazoa; phylum Mollusca; class Gastropoda; family Plakobranchidae; genus Elysia; species Elysia crispata. The sequence goes on from JAWDGP010000710.1 coordinate 21,660, forward strand.
GATGGTGACCTGGATCTTTCGAGTAAAGAAGCTTTAACTACCCCAGGTGCTTGTGTTAATGGTATCAGATTTAAACTCTTTTTTTGTTAAATTAGTTATTTGAATAATGACTAATCGAAATTTCGATATCTAATATCGATATGATAATCACTTCCAATAGTTAAGGCTTTCAAAATATCTTATCGAAATTTTAATATCTGATATCGATGGTTATAACATTAAGAAGAAGAAGGAGGAGGAGGAGGAGGAGGAGGAGAAGGACAACGATAATGAAAAGGAGGAGGAGGAGAAGAAGGAGAAGGAAAAGGAGGAAGAGGAAGAGGAGGAGGAGGAAGAGGAGGAGAAGAAGAAGAAGAAGAAGAAGAAGAAGAAGAAGAAGAAGAAGAAGAAGAAGAAGAAGAAGAAGAAGAAGAAGAAGTAGAATAAGAAGAAGAAGAAGAAGAAGAAGAAGAAGAAGAAGAAGAAGAAGAAGAAGAAGAAGAAGAAGAAGAAGAAGAAGAAGAAGAAGAAGAAGAAGAAGAAGAAGAAGAAGAAGAAGAAGAAGAAGGAGAGGAATAATAATAAATGTAATTATAAAAGTAATAAAAGCAATAATAATAATAATATTAATAATAATAATAATAATAATAATAATAATAATAATAATAATAATAATAATAATAATAATAATAATAATAATAATAATAATAATAATAATACATCATCATCTCAGGTACGTTGAAAGGTCTAAGGCCACCAGGAAACAAATCGGTTTTCAGTCATAACCAAGACAGTGATTCTCTAGAACCATTGAACTGCATGTACTGTTGTTGATCTCGTCTCACCTCTCGTCCATAAAGGTCGGTGGCGAGACTTGAAGAAGCCTGAACCTGAAAACCTCGGAAGACCAGGTCGGCGTCACAGTACAACTGTCGGAACTTGTAGGTCGGCAACGGAGTGCTGCACGCCAGGGTTGGTGTTGCCATAGCAACCACTGACAACAAAGCCACGAGTGTTAAGTGATACATGGTTTTCTGGAGATACAGTGGAAAATATTGCGGAAGAACTTTTTTATTAAGTATTGAAGATCTAGAAGGAAATAGGCACACAACGTTATGATTTCGGGGCAAAAAAGAACTACCAAAACTAATATCAATTCAACGTATAAACGTTTCACTTGTAAGCTTCGACAGTATTATTACAAAATAATAATTGTTGAATGAGAGAGAGAGAGATAAAGCGATATTTCAAATTTCAATCAAAATTAAATTAACCCTTAACTTTTGCTCCCATTTAAACTTAAAGCAAAGACGATACGTTGAAGCTAATCATAAAAAAAAAGGATTTGGATGAAGAGAAAATTTTATTTTTTTAATAAGATACTAATAACCATGACACTGAATTTTGCTTCCACACGATGGACGAGGGGATAAGAAAAAAATAGGATTTTTCCCCTTTTTCCTCAATCCTAAAACACGTGGATCAATGTTATCCAATAATGTTTTGTAAAAATTCAAGATGAAAGGTTAAGTACGTATCTTTTTCGATTTTTTAGGAAAATGTAGTTGTTTTATAGGTTTTTTTTTTTATTCGAAATATACCATAACACAATTTTCATGCCTAATCAACGCATCAACGGACAAAAAAAATTAATAAACAAAAAAAAAAAAACAAACAAAAAAAAAAACAAAACAAAATATATATATATATATCATTTCACAGAAATCGATCGAGTATGTCAAAGACCTAAACGTTTACCTGCCAAAAAGTAATGAAGAAATAAGTATCCGTCTACTTAATAGCTTTTTTAGTTAACCGTTGAACAATAACACCCTGTGCTGTATCGGCTTTTTTTTTTAATGTTCGGGAAAATGAAACGGTGCCGGTGCAGCTTTGGCTATGATTATTGTATATTAATATTACAGAACCAATTTAATTGAAAAAACCGTTTCGGACCTCTCTTGAGAGTTCCAAGATAAAGATCGAAAAATTACTTTTCAACGATCGTAAACGTATATTTTAGTAAGGGTAATTAGATCAATAATAATAATAATAATAATAATAATAATAATAATAATAATAATAATAATAATAATAATAATAATAATGGTGATGATGATGATGATGATGATGATAATGATGATGATGATGATGATGATGATGATGATGATGATGATGATGATGATGATGATGATGATGATGATGATGATGATGATGATGATGATGATGATAATAATAATAATAATAATAATAATAATAATAATAATAATAATAGTAATAAAATCAACAGTAATAATAACAGAAACAACAGAAACCACAACAACAACAACAACAACAAAGATAATAGGACCTACATCCAATTGATGCACTTTTATCTTAAAGCATTCCCAACCGGTTTACAATTGAATTGGCCACAGCAACATTACTATAGTTTCAATTTTAAAAAATGCTGATTACGAAAAGTTGCCTTTTCATCATGTTTGAAACTTTTAAAGATTATTTTTTTCTGGTTGCTTTTCGGAAACATTTGATAATGTAGAATGCACAGGCAAGTTTTTTCTCGGCTATATTTTTTATCAACGGCCCTAGTGCTAACTCTCTTTTACACTTGCAAATGTACGCATTCTGGAAAAAAAGAAGTCAGACATTTAGTACTTTTTGATAACAGAAAAGGGTCGGAATAGATGTCCATATCTAACGTTTAATTGAATATTTGGAGTCATTTAAATATATAGTCAAAATTTCCTAATAGCCGGCAATTAGACATCTATTTCGTGTATGGTAAATTAATGAGAAAACACATTATCTATAGTTTTATGTGTATTAACAAATTAGAAACCCTTTTAAAGTAGACCTAGATCTAACTTTTAAGCAAAACCGGTAAACACATAAATATACACTTGAATTTGTTAAAAACTTAGATCTGTTACTTACAGATTCGTCAGCGAAACAAAAGTGTCTAGTTATCTAGATCTAGATCTAAATCTATTTCCCGTTAACCCAAGCTTAACTATGAATGAAATGTAGAATTCTGAATCTTTTCTCAGCTTTATACCAGCTCTGAGCGATATAAGTATTACCACAGGATTATTTCATGAAAGAAAGTTCTAATTATTTGCATTAGTTCTGACCATTTACCAGATCTATCGCAATCAAAGACCATGAATTGCTATTTAATGATCAATTTTTACTTCAAATTTTACCGGCCATTTTGGCCGCTGACCTCAAGAATAACGATGCGGATCAAGGTTTCGTTCAGTAGGCGCAGTCTTTTGAACATGAAAATTCCCGAAACAAATGTATTTGGAGGGGAGGAAAGGAGAGTGTAGTTTGTAAGGCTAATGCTAGGTAATGCCAAGGGGAGACTACTACAGCTGTGGTCATCGAGAAGTACCTTTAAAATGGAATCAAGGCCAGAAGGTGAAACTAGCCGTAACCCTTAATTAATTCTGTAGAAATGCAATTTTGCGGTCTGACACGGGGCAGACTTCACACGGTTAGAGAGAGAAAAAAAAAGAAAAAGAAAGAAAAATGAATACAGAATTAAAGATAGAGGGATCGTGCAAAATAGACAGAAAATGGAGGAGAAATAAGGAAAGATAGAAAGACAAAAAGAGGGAGAGAGTGAGGGAGAGAGAGAGAGAGAGAGAGAGAGAGAGAGAGAGCGAGAGAGAGGGGAAGAGTGCGAGCGTGCGTGTGTCAGATTGAGAATATATGAAGCATAAGTACAAACATAATAATACTAACATTCAATGAATATGTCTCGCCTTTATCCTTGTATGATGACTGCCTAGGGCTTTCTCCATTAGCCAATAGCTTGAAAAATGTAAAAAGGAAAGAAAAAAAGAGGGCCAAAATTAACAAATGTTTTTATTGTAGCGTGGGAGCAGTAATCAACAATTTAAAAAATCAACAATATCAACAAAATTAGAGAGGAAAATCGTTTTATTACTACGTTTACAGCAGCAGCAGCAACAACAACAACAACAAAATTTAATTCTAAAACCAATTTTTATTTAACAAATCTAACCTTGCGCTTTATAAATGAAAAAAAAGTGGATAAATTGAGAAATTTCAAAACAATTCTTTTGAATGTTTGTCCTCATGACGACAATAAAGACAAGAGTAATAAGAGAGATTAACGCAATTCAATCTGGACAACGATAATTCAAAACCCACCAACGATAATTCAAAAACCACCAACGGTAATTCAAAACTCACCAACGATAATTCAAAACTCACCAACGATAATTCAAAACCAACCAACGATAATTCAAAACCAACCAACGATAATTCAAAACCCACCAACGATAATTCGAAACCAACCAACGATAATTCAAAACCAACCAACGATAATTCAAAAACCACCAACGATTATTCGAAACCCACCAACGATAATTCAAAACCCAGCAACGATAATTTAAAACCAACCAACGTTAATTCAAAACCAACCAATGATAATTCAAAACCAACCAACGATAATTCAAAAACCACCAACGGTAATTCAAAACTCACCATTGATAATTCAAAACCAACCAACGATAATTCAAAACCCACCAACGATAATTCAAAAACCACCAACGGTAATTCTAAACCAACCAACGTTAATTCAAAACCGACCAACGATAATTCAAAACCAACCAACGATTATTCAAAACCCACCAACAATAATTCAAAACCAACCAACGATAATTCAAAACTCTTTAACTATAATTCAGAGCCAACCAACGATAATTCAAAACCAACCAACGATCATTCAGAACCAACCAACGATAAATGCTATGGAACAACGCTGATGTGCTATAGCGAAAATAGGGTCATGGTTGACAATCTTACCAGTTGGGTATAGCTGTGATTATTCTTATTATTATAATTAACTATTTGGAATGCTTTAAAGTTATTGCAACTGCATTATTACTGCTTCCAAATCGGTAAGTAATTAACGAATGTACATTTACCATTTTTTAGTTCGATAATAATAAAAGGATATAAGGATTACCGTCAAAATAAACAAGGGTATGTCACTGCAATGTGTTATCTTTGGATTGATCTTTTTGTCGTTGTTTGTTTTGTTTTTGTTTTTGTTGTTGTTGTTGTTGTTGTTGTTGTTGTTGTTGTTGTTGTTGTTGTTGTTGTTGTTTTTGTCACTAATTAGAAATTTCCAGGGCCAGTGGTAATTAAGTATCTTATGCATTTTTTTGTTGCCTCTTGATTATATTTCAAATGTCGACTTTTTTTTATTTAATTAATTTTTGTTTACAATCTTGTAGTGCACCTGATGTAAATATATGCTATGCCTAACCTTTAAATTCTGTAATATATCCAGCTGTGGTATTTTACGAGCAAAGAATAAGACAGTTTTACTAAGACAGGCGGGTTGTAGAAAAGATTTAGAATCCAAGAGTGTCGGTTTTGTTTTAAGTACTTCCACTTAATTTTACTCGAATGGGTTATAAAAATTACTAGTTAGATCAAGTGGTTCGTAAAAGGATGGCGCACAGACATAATAGATTTTTGTAAGCACTACGCGTATACAAACCGTTACTGCTAGAAATTTCTTTCTCAACACAAGGAAAACAAAGAGGTTTGTCTTTTGCCATAAGAGAAACGTAGAATGTAAAATTAAAAAAAAAAATAAATGAAAAAAATATTTTAAAAACAGCTTTGAGGCAAAACAAGCATACAAGTTTGTTGACATGGCACAAACAATTTCGACTTAAAAAGCTTTACAAATCAACGTCATAAAATGTCTCAACAACCACTTATGTTTATAAAAGTGTAAGCCGTGCTTTTCCGTAATAATTATGACATAATATAAGACTCAATGGGTCTAGTTTTCAGTGCTGTTGACATAGTTGTGGCGAGTTCGAAACAATCGCTAAAAGAAGTAGAGTTGCTTATATATTATTTCAGTAATTTTCTTCTTCTTCTTCTTCTCCTTTTTCTCCTCCTCCTCCTCCCCCTTCTGCTTCTTCTCCTTCTTCTTCTGCTTCTTTTTTTTTTTTCTTCTTCTTCTTCTTCTTCTTCTTCTTCTTCTTCTTCTTCTTCTTCTTCTTCTTCTTCTTCTTCTTCTTCTTCTTCTTCTTCTTCTTCTTCTTCTTCTTCTTCTTCTTCTTCTTCTTCTTCTTCTTCTCCTACTTAGCTGTAACCTTAATTTTCAGGACCCACACGGCTTCTATTGTTAGTTGTATTCTGGGCGAAATATCTCCCAAAACCAGAGTGTAAGTATGAACGTTGAGGGAATATGTTAGTGACTCTGTGAATGGGGTTCTGCGTTGGAATACCGGACGAGTTTCTAAGGGAAAAAAATTGGCTTAATGCTAGATTTCAAAAGATAAGGTGGAGGAAGAAAAAAAAGTGATGTAAGGGTGTATAAGAGAAGGAGAAAGAAGGACAGAAGTTAGACAGAGAGATGGAGATGAAAAGAAAAATAGATAGAGAGAGGGAGATAAATAGAGAGAGAGAAAGTGAGAGAGGAAAATTCAGATAACTAGGTAGGTAGATAGATAGATAGAGACAGGTAGAAAGAGAGAGTGAATGTGAGAAAGAGAGAGAGAGAGAGAGAGAGAGAGAGAGAGAGAGAGAGAGAGAGAGAGAGAGAGAGAGATTACTCTTAGACAGAAAGATAACCAGATAGAAAAGATCGAGTTTGCTAAAAATAATACGTGAAAAAGGAAAAAAAAAAACTCGAGAAATACAAGGAGAATGGCGGAAAGCGGAATTTAACGACAGAAACTAAAAAAAAAAAAAAAAAAAAAAAAAAGAAACAGAGAATATTGAAAAGACTGTTTAAAAAAAATTAAAAATTCTGCGGATAAAATGCATGATTGTGGAGATTTATTACCTTCTGTTTTACATATTTGCGTAAATCATTAAGAAGGAGTCGTGAATATATAATAGCGCAGCATTTGAATTTTCTACACATACATAACTTCCGAAAGAGGGGGCAGTTACTATTATTTTGTATGATTGAACTATGTAAATATTTTTCAAATATATGTAGTAAGAAGGCTTTAAAAACACCCCAGGTACCTAAGAAATGTAAAATACGAAACCGTTTTGTATTCTCACCGGCGTGGGCAAATTGAAAGCCACTGCGGGAGAGAGAAATCCTGGTTCTTATGTATTCTGTTTAAAAATTGAATCAGCCTTAAAATATACGTAGCATTAGAATATATCTAGCCGCACATTGGTTAACCTTATCTCAGTTCTTACTGATTTTTTTTCCACCCGTGACGTCAACACTCGTCTAGGCTGCCTTAAGGTGGCTTGCGTAATTTTTTAAAGTTCGAAATTAATTATTGTTGTAATGCCTAAATCAGCCTACGTATTTTTGCGGAATTTCGAAAATAAATTCACATGGTAAAAGACAGGTTCTGGCGGTATGGGGGAGGGGGGGGAGGCACTTATCAGATTGCCAATGCAAAAGTACGTACATACATTTAACTGATAATTTAGTAATAGTTTGAATAAAACGTTTTGGGTCCTGACAGATACTTATGATTCCACTAGAAGCTCATTGGGTCTGTGTGCCAATTATTGTGTCGGGCCAACTTTTGCGAGCTCTTTTAGGACACTAATGTACTATAGATAAGTAGGTCAAAAAGTTACAAGGTCACCAATAGTTGTAGTGCAACAAACAGCAGTTAAGTTGGCGGTTATCGTTAGTTGGCCAGATTCGCTGACACTAGTGCTCACCTTTGACCTCTGAACTGGGTGAGGGTTCAATCCAGTCAGTATTAATTTTTATGGGAAAGCTTGGGGGTAACGACCTCAGGCCGCTTCTCAGTTGTATTAAAGTACGAGTAATAGTTCTGATATTATTGTTTACAGTGCGTAGGGTGGGGAGGCCTATGCTGGGTTATTTCCCCTTGTTTCGGCGAGGTCGCCTTCACGAGGTCAAGGGGAGTAATTAGGATGGTTAGTAAAGAGTTACATTTCATGAAGTGCTAGAGCTAGTTATTACAATCTAAAGGTTATAGTTCTATAATCTAGTCTAAACCACACGAAGTATCAGTAGTGTGATTTTAGATGTACGAAATTAGGATAGTTAGAGAGCTGTTTATTCACAAAATGCAGTTTATGCTATTTTCAGGATTTTCAAGAAACTGAAATTAGCTGCAATTTTTTTATTATGTCCCTGTGGGGTTTTTTTCACTTTCATTTCTAAATTTGAAACGAAATATACATATATGGGTAAAATGGTATAATTTATGCAATTACTGAAAAACTTTAAACGTAAGCTATAATTTTTTTTAAGGTAAAATGGGAAGGGTGGCATGTGAGAGAGAGAGGAGGGAGAGAGTGAGAGAGAGAGAGAGAGAGAGAGAGAGAGAGAGAGAGAGAGAGAGAGAGAGAGAGAGAGAGAGAGAGAGAGAGAGAGAGCATCAGCAAAAAAAGAAAAGAGAGATAAAATAGAAAGAGACAAACAGAAGAACAAAGAGCGAAGGATAGAGAAAAACAAAGAGAAATATTTCTATAAATGGGAGATGAAGAGAGGAAGTAGATGAAGCGGGGAGGAAAGATGATAAATCGACTGAGATCGATATATTAACATGGGGAGATATAAAGATTAACTGGAGATCGATATATTAACATGGGGAGATATAAAGATTACCTGGAGATCGATATATGAACATGGGGAGATAGAAAGATTACCTGGAGATCGATATATGAACATGGGGAGATAGAAAGATTACCTGGAGATCGATATATGAACATGGGGAGATAGAAAGATTACCTGGAGATCGATATATGGACATGCGGAAATAATAATTAACTGGAGATCGATATATTAACATGGGGAGATATAAAGATTAACTGGAGATCGATATATTAACATGGGGAGATATAAAGATTAACTGGAGATCGATATATTAACATGGGGAGATATAAAGATTAACTGGAGATCGATATATTAACATGGGGAGATATAAAGATTAACTGGAGATCGATATATGAACATGGGGAGATAGAAAGATTACCTGGAGATCGATATATGAACATGGGGAGATATAAAGATTACCTGGAGATCGATATATGAACATGGGGAGATATAAAGATTAACTGGAGATCGATATATTAACATGGGGAGATATAAAGATTAACTGGAGATCGATATATTAACATGGGGAGATATAAAGATTAACTGGAGATCGATATATTAACATGGGGAGATATAAAGATTAACTGGAGATCGATATATTAACATGGGGAGATATAAAGATTAACTGGAGATCGATAGAGGAAAGAAGCAGAGAAATAACCAAAAAATTATAGATAGAGAATGCAATAGAATGAGAAAGATAGAAATCACAGAGATAAAGAGAGGGAGAGATATAGAGGTAAATATTGGAAAAAATATACATATATATTTATTATTATTATTATTATTATTATTATTATTATTATTATTATTATTATTATTATTATTATTATTATTATTATTAAGGCCTTCCGCTAGGAGTGTCGTCCGACCTCGCAGCTTCGGCAGCCTTCTTTATGTCTGCGGTGAAGGTAGTCCATTCTTGTCTTCTTTTTGCAATCTTTCTTATTGTTTCCAGGTCTTTTTGTGATGTGAGAGAGATGCTCCGATATATATATATATATATATATATATATATATATATATATATATATATATATATATATATATATTGCCTTGTTTCTGCTCTCCAGAATATAATATGACACCATGAAAAAAACAGTTGCTGATACAAGAGCACCCCTCTCTCTCCCCCCCCCCCCTTCCCTTTTTCCCCCAAAGAAAAAAAAATCTCTTTTAACTATACAGCTCAGCCGTAGAACTATTTTCATAATTTTTCTTCTCAAGTTTTGACTAACGAAAAACAAATAGATGCAGCTCAACATTTTTTTTTACCTTATTGTTTTCAAATGTGGTTGTAGCCTACTTTCCGACGTTCTATCCATCATTTCATAAAATCATAACGCATCAAAAAAGAAAAAAAAAAGCTAAAAGAATTTACAAAAACCATGAAACCAGAGTTTGCTCATTTAATTCGTAAGTCAAATTTACAGGAGATGAAACGTAATGATTTCACCTTTTATTTTTTTATCCAAATAACCTTTTTGATGTTAAAAAGTCAGGATCCATTGTTTTAATGACTTTAGTCAAATGTGATAATATTTGCTTTGACACAATGCTTTTCATTACATACTTATGGTTCAAAGGGGCAAAATTAAAACAACACAATGGTTGTTTTTAATTCAATTCCGTATTAAAAGCAAAGAAGCGGTAAAGTGCTGTGAAAGGCTATTATATTTGTAAAATGTTATTTTAAAAGAACCAAACCAAAGAAAAATAATTTATTTCACGCTTTATTTCTCTTCATTCTAATTTACTACACTTAACCTTTTAGAAACTTGTTGATGGGCAGGAAAATTTCAAAAACATTCAATGGATGGACTAAAAACAGGAGAAAACCAATGATCCAAATTTTTTTTTTATAATGAACAACTACAGTTATGCAAAGTGCTCAGATTGTTAACAAAACTACGTGGTACTTCTCAGCGCTCAGTGGCACTCAAAAATTATCAGATACCACAGTTAGTAGAGAAATTTCAATTTTTAACATTTATAACGCCTTGGTAAATTAAACCAGTTATACCAAAAGAAAAAAAAACCTCAACATTCCTTTGCAATATCTTCATAGTAAATCTGAAATACAAATAGCAGATAAATTTTTCGCAGCAAATGAAATGTCAAAAAATAATTATGATTTCTATGTAATAATTTATCTTCCCACTTATCTTGTATGTTTTTGCTTTGCTTTGTAATTTTCATGGCTTTTAGGAGTGCAGTATTTTAGCTATATTGAAATCTAAAGAACGTGTGGACTATTATGATATTATGTTGTTTTTCTGAGTTCCATATAGATGTGTTTAAGATTAAAGTGATAATTTGAAAGACAGTCACGATCCCATTTTACTTTTCAAAGTTACGCCTAGATACTGCTTTTTAAGCTTATGTGATTTATGACTCTTAACCACGAAGAGTGTTTTACGTGTCATGAAAGGATTTCACGAATTAGAACACTATAGATCTAAAAATACTTCATATTGTGTGGGTTAAAGTCATTACTTCATATCTTATATTTATGACAAGGATATGATTTGATAAGGGAAAGTCTTGGTGTATTTGCTTAAAGATAGTGTAGAACCACTGGTGACGTTACACTTTTCTTCTCCCTATAGTAACTTTCTTTCTCTTGCCTTGGAAACTTTACTGTCATGTGTGATAATTCTCGAAAGGTAGATCCATGCACTGTCATAAATAATTAAAACTTTTCCTTCCCACGCATTTCATGGCTTTTATCTTCAAGAAACATTACATTATATCACTTTGAACAGTTTTAAATCGCAAGAAGTCGATGGCATTCGTCCACTCTGCTTGATGTGAATCTTGACTTTTCTCCTTCGCGCCTGCCGGGTTTTATGTGTGGATAAATGTTCCCCCAAGACCGACTAAAAGTGTGTAAAGTATATAGCCGACCTGTTTAGAAGTGTGATGACCTATTAGGAGGAACTTTGTTTTCATGTCATTGCGGTCTAAGTTATATTCAAATTTTAAACTGCGACGAAGAGGTTTTATAATTTCATGCCAAGATTTTTTATCAAAAAATTTTGTTCTTTGATGTCTATAAAATACTGAATATGCAGGATATCAAAGTTTTCTTTTTGTTATTATTATTATTTAAAGGAAAAGATTGTTAAGATTAATAGACTCACTTTTAAATAGAAGGTCTTAATGCTGTTAACATACACACACAGACCGAAATGTCTTCAAATTATTTTTAATAAATGTAAAATTAATCATAATAGAAATATATGAAAAAGCGAAAAAAAAAAAACTAACAGAAATGAACAAATCTAGCGAGATTTCAACGCCACACCTAACGTGAAGAAAGCCTTCTAATATCTTCCAAATTACATAACAACACAAATTTTGCCCACAGTTACTCAATCTCTAGCTCCTTCCAACAGCCTAAAAAAATGTTCCCGTTCAAAATAAATTGAGATCCTTTGATATTTGAGAATTCACAGGAGAGAGAAACACAAGCGTCCAAGAGTTAATTTGTATGATAATAAATAATGATCAAAGCTTCCCAAACTGACGATTGGCGCAGCTGTGTTTGTCATTTGCTTCCATCATTTTTTGTTTGCAATTTCTGTACAGGGAGACCTCTGCATGAAGTGATTATCTTTTAAGTATTTTCACATTTTCCTGTCCTGGTTTGCAATGTTTCCAGGCAGATAATTGTGATCCTCTGAACCTTTAGTCATGAAGTTTACGGATGGGAAAGGCGGATAATTTCATGATTGCTTTTTGTGTGAATCAGCATCATTTACAAAGAAAAAAAAATAACAAATAAAATCAGTAGAATTGCACAAACAAACAAATGAGAAAGTTTAAAGAGCTAACAATGAGTTTCCCCCATCATGCCCAAATACTAATACATGCCATTGCTATAAAATGATCCTTGATTAGCCCGTGTCTGCAGTTGACTTTAATTTGTAGATAGTCATGTATTTTGATATGCTTGAGGAATGTAAATCACAAAGCACAAACGGGATCAGACACAAATGTCAAACGCCCCTCCGTGCCGTGCCCAATGTTTGCAGACGAGTCACGTAACAAGCAACGGCCATCAGATGCACCTGGAGGAGCCATCTTGAGACACCTGCATCATTTACTCAACCGAAAGTCACTCTAATGTGTTTGAGGAAATTAAATCACAAATTTAATCTAATTCATGGAACGTGATATTATTATAAAAATAGGCACGGAATTTACCTCCGTGAGGCATGTAGTTACATTTTATGTAAACTATTTCTTAATAGTTGAAGAACCCGCACCTGCAAAATACTGTATCCTGCATGTAGAACTAGTATGTTATGATTGAATTAGTATGTCATGATTGAACTAATTTAGAATTGTTGTTTGGAGACTACAGAAACGCGCGCCTTCCAAAACTATAACTAAAAAGTTATAGCAGCTTGATGTGAAGGAAAAAGGAGACAACTCAGTCATAATGTTCTAGCATTGTTTTCCTCTGTATCTGTCTATCTCTCTCCGTCTCTGTCTCTCTCTGTCACTCTTTGTCTGTGTGTGTGTGTGTGTGTCTCTCTCTCTCTCCATCTGTCTCTCTGTTATTTTCTTGGTTGAAAACCTTGGTTGAAAAACTGTAAAATAGTTAATTTTTGCTGTGTGTTCTTTTTTTTCATTTTATTTTTAATATTTAACAATCTAATCATTCTTCTTCTTCTTCTTCTTCTTCTTCTTCTTCTTCTTCTTCTTCTTCTTCTTCTTCTTCTTCTTCTTCTTCTTCTTCTTCTTCTTCTTCTTCTTCTTCTTCTTCTTCTTCTTCTTCTTCTTCTTCTTCTTCTTCTTCTTCTTCTTCTTCTTCTTCTTCTTCTTCTTCTTCTTGTTCTTGTTCTTGTTCTTATTCTTCTTCTTCTTCTTCTTCTTCTTCTTCTTCTTCTTCTTCTTCTTCTTCTTCTTCTTCTTCTTCTTCTTCTTCTTCTTCTTCTTCTTCTTCTTCTTCTTCTTCTTCTTCTTCTTCTTCTTCTTGTTCTTCTTGTTCTTCTTCTTCTTCTTCTTCTTCTTCTTCTTCTTCTTCTTCTTCTTCTTCTTCTTCTTCTTCTTCTTCTTCTTCTTCTTCTTCTTCTTCTTCTTCTTCTTCTTCTTCTTCTTCTTCTTCTTCTTCTTCTTCTTCTTCTTCTTCTTCTTCTTCTTCTTCTTCTTCTTCTTCTTCTTCTTCTTCTTCTTCATCTTCTTCTTCTTCTGCTTCTTCTTCTTCTGCGTTCCCGTGACACTGACAGTCTGTCAAATCTGGAGTCCGGTGACTCTGACAAACTCCAACGCCAGGAGCAGGTTTTGTTCAGTGCTATTGAGTTTCTCATGTAGGGTTGAGGGTTGCGGCCAGGTCTGTTGTCTTAGTCTTGATAAAAAAATGAGTTGAGAAAGTAAATTAAAGCAGTGGATATGTAGCATTGCTCTTGTAGCTTCTTTTTCTTCCTTTACAGTTCTTGCAGATGGAGAATCTTTATAATATGATTAGAAGTCAAAGGGGAAAAAACTCGAAGTCTTTTCCAAAGACTGAAAAAAAATTTTTTGGAGTGATTCTCCTTGTGAATACTGATTTTATGAGAAAAAAAACTAAAAAAGATCAACGCTTTCAAAACAGAATGCTGTCTTAAAACAAAAACCAGCTCAAGTTTATCAAAGCATTTAAAACATTTGCAACTCTTGTATTATTTCCATAAAAACGAAGACAATTGATTTTTCAACAAACTTTTTTTTTTTTGACAACATGTAGTTTAACCTAACTTATTCTCTGCGGTTTGTTATTTTAATGATAATTTCTGTGATTCTTAGGTGGCTTGATTGAGTCCAAAAACAACAGTAGCAATCAGGGGAAAATTGTAACAAGGGAGACGAAAAGACAACATCAGAGAAAGAGATAAACCACTAGATATTTCATACGGTGTATTTTTCAGCTTGTAATAAGAGCACTATGAGAGATTTTTTTATTGTTTTTTTTTTAATTTAATTTTATTTTTTTTTACACACGTCAACGTAGACTCAATTAACTACTATCCGTTTTACGAATTTAAGTTTAAAACACTCTTTGTTTGAGACATCTTTTCACTTTTAACTAAATATCACAAACAACTGACTTTAGACTGATTTAGATCTCGAGTCTAACTGATATCAAGAAAGCCAAATGACATGAGTCATACAAACACGATGAGATGTCGTGTGGGAAGGGCAGTAACCCTTGAAAAGACGTCAAGTCAAGAATTAACTCCGTTGAGAACTTTGTGTGTGTATGTGTGTGTGTGTGTGTGAGAGAGAGAGAGAGAGAGAGAGAGAGAGAGAGAGAGAGAGAGAGAGAGAGAACCTATTTCCTAGTTCGCTTGAGAAGCCAAGTTTACATACGTGATGATTCGTTAGTTTCTATAGTATAAAGCTTGCATCTTAATCACGCTCTAAGTCATGGCTTATTTTAATGGTAAACCAAATGCTTCCTCTCGTTCACGCTTAAAAAGTAACGGAAAAACTTTATTATACAACTGCAGAATACTTAAAGACCTAAAAAAACAAAAAAAACAAAACAATCTTCCTCGATTTTAATCTTTGTGGAGAAAACATATTCAAAGAGACAGGGTTATACTGCATAATATTTGCTCGCCAATGACTTTCCTTTTTTCTTTACTTTTTGAGATCCAATATACTGCAAGAATCTTATTGTAAAACAACAACAAAAACATGAAAAATAAAATACGTCTAATTGATTTGCGAAAGTATAACATTACATAAACAATTCCCGCACAATAAAGTACTCCTAGTTCATTGTCTCCTAAGTTCTGACGGACAAAACATTAAATATGACAAGAATCTCCTCGTAATGAATTTATAGTTTCCTTTATTCACTCGTTAATCACAAACAATTTGACGTATTAATAGCATGACTAGTAATAATTGTCAAACAAATCCAGCCGTAGACTCACCATTTATTACTTAATTCATTTTGCATTTCTAAAAAATACATTTTTTCTCCAAGGTAAATATTTATTTTACCTAAAGTACTAACGTTAAAGTTTATTTGCTTTTCAAAGATGTGTTCGAAGTAATATGTTACCTGTGTAATAAACAAAAACAACTCAATTGACTAATATCAGGAAGTTGAAAAAAAAACCATACAATTAAAAAAATGATACGCCTTCCAATAACAACGTTTGCCTACTTCGAATCATTTGACCACAGAGCAAAGCAGACACCAAAAGTCTAAAAAAAAGGGACTAGACACAGATTAACATTTTATAGTAGAGTCTCGATATATTTTTTTTTTACTTTGATTTTCGTTCAGAATAGTTTATTGCTTTTTATTTGTTAGTTTTTGGTTTTGATGCTGATTTTATTTCAAGATTGAAATTTTAAATTAGATATAGAAACTTTAGGGAAGTTTTCATTATATTTATTTAAATAATACAAAAAAAATCGGAATATAAAAACATAGAAACAAAAAGAAGCATATCTAAAAAAAAAAATAAACCTGCATTTCAATTTTTCTTCCAAGCCCTTGCGAAAGCTATTTACATTACAATATGAATAGCAATTTAAACGTGACTAAAAAGCTGTACATGTACTTATTCGTTGCTCAGTTTTCATAGGAGTTTAAGCTTGAAATGAAAGAAGAAGAAAATATTAAGCGGCGCTATGGACAGATTCAAATAAATTGATTTTTTATGTATCGACGACGACTGTGATTTATAAACTAAAATGACCTGAATCAACAATAACAACAACAACAACAACAACAGCAGCAACAATAACAACAACAACAATAATAAAAAAAACAAAAGAAACAACCAAAACGTATTCAAAACATCATCAACAAAAAAATCGCAATAAATAACAAGAACAATTATGAACAACTTTGATCGCTGAAGGTATTTTGACCAGAGAAATGAGAAAATGAGGATTATTAGCAAAAATTAAAATAAATACATAAATAAAATCGTAGTTTTCTAAATTTGACCCCGAAGAAATATTTAACAGTTGCGAAATAAGATCATTCATGATATTAGGGCCTTTACCATTTCGTTATCTCTTTAGATTGCTCTTTTCCTTCCTCTTTTACAAATCAAACTCATAAAGGAAGAAGCAAAATAAAACCGTCTCAACCTGTTAGTACCATAAAATATAAAACCAAGATTATCAAAGATTATAATTGTAAAATTAATCATGTGCCTTTCTTAATTTTTCCTCTCCGGATTAAGGAGTGACATACACTATTCATAGACATTTGTAAATTCAACTTCCTCCGTGACACACTCTATTCATAGACATTTGTAAATTCAACTTCCTCCGTGACACACTCTATTCATAGACATTTGTAAATTCAACTTCCTCCGTGACACACTCTATTCATAGACATTTATAAATTCAACTTCCTCCGTGACACACTCTATTCATAGACATTTGTAAATTCAACTTCCTCCGTGACACACACTATTCATAGACATTTGTAAATTCAACTTCCTCCGTGACACACACTATTCATAGACATTTATAAATTCAACTTCCTCCAAACAAAGTAAAGCTGTTGTACTGTTTTAGAGGAGAGCAGAGTAATGATGATGTTGATGCTGAATGGTGATGATGTTAATGATGACGCAAGTTAGGATGAATCGGTGAAGGATGAGCGCGACTCTGATGATGATAATGATGATGATGATGATGATAATAATAATAATAATAATAATAATAATAATAATAATAATAATAATAATAATAATAATAATAATAATAATGATGATGATGATGATGATGATGATGATGATGATGATGATGATAATAATAATAATAATAATAATACTGATGATGACGATGATGATGATGATGATGATGATGATGATGATGATGATGATGATGATGATGATGATGATGATGATGATGATGATGATGATGACGATGATGATTGAGGAGAATAATCTAAAGACGAAGGAATAATGTTTTGGGGATTCTCCAGTCTTAAGCTTAATTTCAAACCACACATTCGCCCACACAAAAGCAACAACAAAAATCCGAAATCAAAAACTTGGCAAAATTTAACAATGGAAGCCCATTAGGAGTTATGTCAGGAAAGGTAATCGACCAATTTTGTTCTTTACCAATCTGTGTTTAGATCCTTTAATACAAAAATAAAAAAGCTGTGAGTTTTCGCATTAAGAGCATAAAAATGCTCTGCTTTGCGGGAATTCTTAGCCGCGCAGTTATTTAAATCTACATGATAACGAATGTTTAAAAAAATTGCACCTAAATTTGGATTTTTACAAAAGTAGTTAATTTCTTATTAAATATTTATCATACTGGCTGTATCGTGATCAAGTGCTTGCTAATAATGTTATTTTGTTCGTCAATCTTTCCTTTTCAAAGTATTGTCTTTAAAAGACCCTGCATTGGCATAGAAAGAAGATTGGCCGTGTATAAATTGAGTTATCTCGCTTGAGTCGGGTTGATGTGTCAGTCTATTATAAATCTAGATCTAGCCAATGGGAAGAGTTATAGGGTATCGGAGACTGCGCTATATTTGGGTTTTTGAAAACCGATAGATACAATATGTGTTAAAGAAAAAGCTATTTTACATTACGTCATTAAAATATGTACGGGCACATTTACAAAAATCTTGTAAATTTGCTAACTTCTGAGGGATTTGGCTCGGTTTGCATCTCTGGCTTCCTGAGAATTCCCATTACTGGTGGATGCGGCACTTTTGTGGTTGCCGCTGTGGTGTATCCTCATCTTCCACTTTTCCGGCGTCCCCATAGGTTGCTGTTCTTGTGGCTGCCGGTGTTGCTGGTGCTTGTGTGGTGACTGCTGCTGCTGCTGCTGCTGCTGTTTCTGCTGGTAGTCCTGAGCGCCCACTTGCCGCTGATGGTTTAGTACATCATGATGCCGCTGTTGTGAACCCTGACGCTGTATCTGATAATTCTCTTGCCTTTTGAATCCTTGTGGCTGTTGTTGCTGCTGCTGATGATGATGATGATGTTGTTGTTGTTGTTGTTGCTGATTGAATTGTCTCCGCGGACTAAAATTTTGGCAGTTGCTTTTGTTTTCGTAAGGCCCGTTAGTATTGCTCGCGCTGGTGCTGATCCGCTGATAGTGGTACCGTGGACTGTTCTGGTGATGGCCAGAGGAATTCAGATCGTTCACCTGGGCGCCCATGGTTTGCACGAACGGCGTCGGGGAGGTCGAGACAGTGCTGCTGCTGCTGTCCACACCAGTGTAGGAGGATGTCGAGGAGCGTGTGCTACAGTCGCTGTAGCGGTAAGACTGGCATGGGTTGTTGCGACTGTTCGGGCGTAACACCACGTTGCAATTGCTAACATCACCAGGGCCATTTGTCACCTGTACAGGGACGGCATTTCCCACAGGCACGTTATTGCTGCAGTTCGAGAGCCCGTTGCTGATGTTGTTGTTGCTGTTGTTGTTGTTGCTGTACGTGTGATGGATACTCGTTGGTGCTTTGTTCGCGTTGTTGTTGGTGTAGGCTGGTAGGAACTCCCGCTCCAGATGCGCCGGGGAGAGTTTGCTCGACGCAGGCGATGGAGCAGCCCGTTGGTTCTCCGCGGTTGTTGTTGCCGTGAGAGGCGCTCCGTACCAGCTTCCCCGCTCCCAGCGCTCGATGGAGCGGGTGGAGCGCTGGTATTTTGGCGGCGGGTCGAGCTTCGGAGCTGCCGCGCCATTGGAAGAACACTGGGATGCCGGAGATGACGCCATCTGGCCAGAACCTCCTGGGATACCGTGGCCGGGGAAAGCGGCGGGGGATGATCGGGAATGAGGCGACTGGTATGAGCTGGGAGCCACGTTAGGCGATGATGCCGAGAGACTCGGGTTAAGACCGCTGCTCATCGACCCGGAAGGAGCTGAAACTGACGGCGACTGCTGGTTTTTCTTGGTAGGCGATTTCTTCTGCTTCTGGTGTTTGCTGTCGGTGGGTGCAGCATGCTGTCCCGTTGGAGAGGGTAAAGATGAAAGAGAGATTCCCATGCGGCGTCTAGGGGACTGTAACGGCGAGATTAACTTAACGCAATCAGACGCTACCTTTCTCAAAGGTGAACTGCTAGAGGGGCCTTTATACAGGTTTTGGGGCGAGTTTATGTTAGAGTTCGGGGCCACAGGACTCGCTTTAGAGTTGAGTTTCCCTAAATTTCCCGATCCAGGCATAGGAGGACCTCGAGAATCATTCTTTGCCGCCGGCGCTCCAGCACCACCAACGCTTGAGGACACTGAGTGGGAGGAGGACGAATGTACCACTGACGGGGACATGGACATCGCAGAGGCCGACGACGACAACGACGACAGCAACTGCTGGGAAGAAGATCCCGATGAGAAAGATGAATACGGCGACGAGGAATCGCCCAGGTGTGCCGGCGCTCCCACGAGCCCGTCTCCAGGCCTCATCTGCCGCCTGCTGCCGGCCCCCGCGTCATCGGTGACCTCGTCGTTGCTGTCCCGACTCTCAGCCTTGATGGTGCTGCTCTTGCTGTGGGTGGACGATATTGGCGACGCCGACACGGACCTCGCGCTGAAGTTGACCAGCCACCCGCCCGGCTGGGTCATGTCCATGTTGCACCTCGCACCGCAGGCGTAAGAGTCCTGCGATGAAGAAGAGGACGTGTTCATCATGGTCATCGAGGAGGAACAAGCCGACGGGTTGGGCGAAGAAGCCGAGATGAAGCCGTACGGGTTGAGCCAGACTCCCTGGGTCCCGCCCACAGCCGGGCCGTCACTGCCGTTGGTCATTGCGTAGTAGCTGAGACTCTCTGAGGACATTTCCTTGTGGCCGCTGTCAGGGGAATCCGCCTCCAGACAACCTGAAAAAAAAGGTGAGAAGAAAACAGTGCAGGGGAAAGGTGTGTTCACCGCTACCTCGTTGATGGGAATTTTGTTTTGATATTCTTTGCGTTGAATCATTTTAAAGGTTATAAGTGTTTTGAACCTAGGGGGTTCTTCCAATTGAGGTTATGAACAATTTACTCCTACTTCATCATTGATTTTAAGCTGTGACATGAAACAACCGTCAAGCGAGACGTACCTAAAAAGATGATGATTAAAAAATGAAAGAAAAAAGAATAAAAGCGTAACAATATCTCTATCTTTTATTGCAAAAATTACTGCACTTGAATTTTGATCTATTAAATTTCTTAATTCACTTAGATTATAGCGGTTTTTTTTTTCATTTTTATGAACAGACAATTAAGGGATCTGCTCAATTAAATTTTGTCCCCCATTGTTCCAGGTCTGAGAATACTCAATTTATCTTTATGCGTCTAATTTTTCTGATATTAATACCAATAGAATAAGTGGCTAAATGTGAATTTGAATGAAAAACAAAATTTAATACGTAAACCGTTTTGCAGTCATTAGCTTCGCCGGAGTTGGATAAAATTTATAGAAAAAAAAAACTGACACAAAGATCTTGCACTTAATATTATTCTGCTCTGTATCCTTGGTTTTTTTTTTAGTTTTTGACCCCTCTGCTTCAAAAGACATGAAAAGCCAGTCGCAGTGGTAAGCTATATTTAAAACACTTCACGGTATCTATTTGTGCTTTGCAGTAATCGGTTCGATAAAAATTTCATCTTCGATTGTCTTCTTACTCAAGCAAGTGCTCTGTAAGTTCTAAAAAAATATCATAGGTTATCCCTTTGCTGGCTTATTGATTTCTTTGGAGGGAAACCTTATCTATAAATATGAGTAAAAAAAACTTTGAGGGTTTTAAAAATAATTTATACCTGGAGTCTGCATGTGCGGCATAACCCTTGTAGAGAATGCTATTTCCCAAAGAGTTATACATTTTAGTTGGAAGCAATGAGCTCCACTTTAAGTTTTTATTAGTCTGTCAAGCAATAGTGTCTTCAAGAATGCACATTGGTCTGAGTTAAAACAAAGGAAACCAAAAAAAATTTGCACACGAGTAAACATTTACAACAAAATTATATTCAGTTCTGCTTAGATCTTCGAAATGCTTCTGATTATTGAACAGAACTCACAACTACTATCGAAGAGACATAAATCAAGATATCCAACAAAGGGACATAAATCAAGATATCCAACAAAGGGACATAAATCAAGATATCCAACAAAGGGATAATAAATCAAGATATCCAACAAAGGGACATAAATGAAGACTTCCAACAAACTGGTACAAACTCTCAGCGAAATCGCATTTTCTATACCAGAAACGGACAACTCACCTTCTGCTATCGCTGCCTTTCTGTTGGCGAACATGTTCACATTGGCACTTCCGCCCATCAGTAGTTTTGACGCGTTCATCACGAACTGGTTGTGCTGGCTCACTGAGTGGAAGTCAGGCAGGTACACCGGGGCGGGCCGAGGGGTGGTGGAGTCGGGGACATTCGGATTCTGAAATGGACGATTTGATTGGTTAAGGCCAGGGGTGTCTAAAGTTTTTTGCAATAAAGGGCCAGATTTGATTGGTTAAGGCCAGGGGTGTCTAAAGTTTTTTGCAATAAAGGGCCAGATTTGATTGGTTAAGGCCAGGGGTGTCTAAAGTTTTTGCAATAAAGGGCCAGATTTGATTGGTTAAGGCCAGGGGTGTCTAAAGTTTTTTGCAATAAAGGGCCAGATTTGATTGGTTAAGGCCAGGGGTGTCTAAAGTTTTTGCAATAAAGGGCCAGATTTGATTGGTTAAGGCCAGGGGTGTCTAAAGTTTTTTGCAATAAAGGGCCAGATTTGATTGGTTAAGGCCAGGGGTGTCTAAAGTTTTTTGCAATAAAGGGCCAGATTTGATTGGTTAAGGCCAGGGGTGTCCAATTTTTTTTTGCAATAAAGGGCCAGATTTAATTGGTTAAGGCCAGGGGTGTCTAAAGTTTTTTGCAAAGAGGGCCAGGTTTCATTGGTTAAGGCCAGGGGTGTCCAATTTTTTTGCAATAAAGGGCCAGATTTCATTGGTTAAGGTCAGGGGTGTCTAAAGTTTTTTGCGAAGAGGGCCAGATTTCATTGGTTAAGGCCAGGGGTGTCCAATTTTTTTGCAATAAAGGGCCAGATTTGATTGGTTAAGGCCAGGGGTGTCTAAAGTTTTTTGCAAAGAGGGCCAGATTTCATTGGTAAAGGACAGGAGTGTCCAATATTTTTGCAAAGAGGGCCAGATTTGATTGGTTAAGGCCAGGGGTGTCCAAACTTTTTTGCCAGAAAGGACCAGATTTGGTGATATGAAAATGGGTGGGGAATTGCAAAGAGGGCCAGATTTGGTGACAAGAAAAATTAATTTGAGGGGGCGGACCATTCAGCCTGACATTCTTTAAATCGTTAACGTTTAATTATTATTTATTTTATGACAGAGGCTGCTGGCCAGTGAAGATTTGAATAAGGGCCGCTTTAGGCCCGTGGGCCGGACTTTGGACTTGCTGGATTAAGGTAACTGCACTGAAATCCTCATAACATTTACACAATTAAACCATGGTCATGTAATTTGGGATTGAAGACAATGTTATAAATAACTAACGCTGCAGAGGGAAAAATTAGAAAATCCAACCTGTCCAACGTCGCCGAAGAGTTTAAACTGGGATCCTCCCAAACTGACAGGCCTAGTGGCGCCCCCACCACCTCCGCCACCTCCGCCGCTACCGTCCACTTCTATACCAGCAGACGAGAGGCAGCAGTCGGGGGCGCCACCTGTGATCTTCAGCTCGAGGTCCTGCACACGTGACACCAGCAGAGTCACGTGATTTAGGAGATCTTTGTTGTGAAGAAGGAGCTGGTGTGTTCGGGCCTGAAAGAAAAAAAAATGCGAATAGATTTTACGATGAACAGATTTATGGGCGTTTGTTAGATCCGGTCACTACACAGTTGTTTCCTCATAAATAGTTCAAATTGTTTTCAAATAAATCTACAAACCAGTAGAATTATTATATAACCAGAACGAGTTGTTTGCTACCATATCTACAAACCAGTAGAATTATTATATAACCAGAACGAGTTGTTTGCTACCATATCTACAAACCAGTAGAATTATTATATAACCAGAACGAGTTGTTTGCTACCATATCTACAAACCAGTAGAATTATTATATAACCAGAACGAGTTGTTTGCTACCATATCTACAAACCAGTAGAATTATTATATAACCAGAACGAGTTGTTTGCTACCATATCTACAAACCAGTAGAATTATTATATAACCAGAACGAGTTGTTTGCTACCATTTGTTGACGGAAACATGCGTGCAACATCAAAACAGCTCGACCGATTTTTTTAATACATGTCTTTTAACGTTTCAAGGATTTCTTGAAAAGTCGTTTACGGAGACAGAACAGTATTGCTAGAAGACAAAAAAAACAAATTTCTCAGGCAACCGTCTAACCACGCCCTCACGCTGTCTCATGACTCTTGCTGATGTCGCAAGGCGCTGAATAGCTCAGCCGGTAGAGAGTTGTGAGGACTAATATAAGGAACTTGGTTTTAACCCTAGGTGAAGCATTTAACGAGCTCGCTTCCCAATCTTTCAAAGAAAACCCTAACTTTTCAGCCATTTATCTCTTTCTTTTTGAATTGATCAAAGTGTTGATTTGATACCGCCTTCCCTGGATTTTGACAATGTAGTTTAAATTATGAGCAGAGATCCCAGAAACAGTTACCTGAGCTTCAATGCGAGCGGCGGTTTCGGCAGACAGCTGATCTTTGAGGAGGTGGACCTGCGCTATGGCAACCTGCAGGAGAAAAAAACAAAGATGGTTACACATATACAGAAAATATAGGAAATAGGTTCTGTCAAACAGCGTCAAGCAATTAGAGAATGAATGTAGGTATATATTGTCGTAGAATGCCTCTTTTTTTTATTTCCTGAACGTGTTATGTAAATTTTCTCCTCACTTGAATTTCCGCACTCTCTGTTGTTGTTGGTTTTTTTGGGTTTTTTTTTTCCAAAAGCTATCACATTTCCTAAGTGCGGACGGTATTGTTTGGTATGGTAACAAACATTTAAAGCCAAACTCCAATACATCTAGCTATAGTACAAGACTCTTTGTTAAATTGTATAGAGTAAACCTTACCTTATCGCTGTATGCAACTAAAAAAGAAACCAAAAAAAAAAAGGAAATTGATAAATTCTGCACTTTCCCAATCTGTTTTTAGATCCTTTTAAACGCTTATTAGAAAGTTGTGGGTTCCGCATTAAGTGCACCACCTTGCGGGAATTCTTAGCCGCGCAGTTATTTAAACCTACATGATAATGAATGTTTAATAAAATCCGAAAATATATTTGAATTTTACAAAATTAGTTAACGATTCTTTTTCATAATGATCGTCTTAAAACGTCTCTACTAACTGTTCTTATTTTGTCATTAACATTCCGCGTCTTACAGAAATTTGGACTGAATATTTTCACCATCCTACCTGAGTCTGATGCTGCTCCTGCTCTAACTGCTGCCGCAGCAGCTGCATCTGATGGTGCTGGCTCAACGGCAGCACGGGGTGCCTGTCTGGGCTGCTGTTGCTGCTGCTGCTGATATTGATGCCGTCCACGAGACCGTCGATATTCCTGAGGTCTTTCTGAGGAGACCCCAAGCTTAGCGGGCTCTGGGGGGAAAAGTGAAGGTAGAGTTTAGTTGTTCAAAGAAAAGGAACATAAGAAATGTTTCTAAACTTTGATTACTTTGTTTTTGTCCAATATTATTAGAAAGGCCAAAATACAACACTTGGAAGGCAACTTGGGAATGACAAAGGATCCAAAAGGACGCGTGTGTGTCTGTAAGTCTTATAATACAGGCGATATTGAGAAAAAAAGCGCACAACTTTATAAGATGAAGCCGCATTAAAGATGAAACGTTTAAAGGTTAAATTTATTGTTGTGTTGTTGTTGTTGTTGTTGTTGTTGTTGTTGTTGTTTTGGCCCGTGATCGAGAGGGGACCAGCATTTTAACTAAAATCTTTAACATGAAATAAAGTAGGACCAACGGGTGACTTCGATCGCTTTGGCAAGTATAACACCAAAGTACATTATATTTAACGCAACGGGACCTTAGCAGTCCATGAGGAATCTGTGCCCTGACGAAGTAGATTAAACACATCATCATCATCATCATCATCATCATCATCATCATCATCATCATCATCATCATCATCATCATCATCATCATCATCATCATCATCATCATCATCATCATCATCATCATCATCATCATCATCATCATCATCATCATCATCATCATCACCACCATCATCATCATCATCATCATCATCATCATCATCATTATCATCATCATTATCATCATCATCATCATTATCATCATCACCACCACTCTCATCA
>JAWDGP010000710.1:50000-55000 GCA_033675545.1 Elysia crispata
TCAATCAATCAATCAGTCAGTCAGTCAATCAATCAATGATTCCATCATCCAGTCACCTTTCCTGGTCGCCCTAAGGTCCTGACCTGCCGTGTCGTCCTTGACCTGTGACACAGGCCGGCTACTGGAAGGTCCGCCCAGCTTGTGACACACCTCAAACGCTTGACCAATGGTTCTCACAATACGCATTGCCTGGCTCTGGGGGGAAACAAGGGCGTGAACTCTTCGAATTGTCTTCGAATTAGTTAATAGTTAGTATGTTTTATTCAGAGGCGTAACGTCTTGATACTTTCATTGCTTTTCTTGACTTTAACAATATTTAGTAGGTTTTCTTCCGTGACAGGTTTTTGGTTCTCTCATTACGCATTGCCTGGCTCTGGGGAAAATAAGGGCGCTGCTTCCTCATAGTTTTATTGTCTTCCTGAGTTTAACAACTAGTACGGTTTCTTCAGCGGAAGTCTTAAGACAATTAGACGTTTTGAAAAAGTATCTATAAAAATAATAATAAAAAAAAAAGGTTTTAGGTCAGCGCGATCAGATGAGGAGAAATGAAAATAAAATTAATTTGAAAAGATCCCAGAGTTGGGCACTCTTTGTTCCAACTTATTTTCAAACTATATATATATATATATATATATATATATATATATATATATATATATATATATATATATATATATAATTTTTTGTACAAGGAAGGGTTTGATGCAATCATAATTTGTAATTGATTATTTTTTTTTACCTAACCCGCACAAAATAATATTAATTTTGATTGGCAATAGGGAAAACAGGAGTGATGCAACTTTCCCTTAACGTCGCTTAGATGCTGGTTCTAACCAATGTACATACCGCTCAGCGATGCTCAACAGCGCAAGTATCCCAGGCGTATTGAAAAGCATTAGCGACTTGGCAAATCTTCTTTTTTAATTAGACGTTACGAGCTGCGAGTAAACTCCAATACTTTACAAAACAGCTGACAGCGCCTTAACAGTGAAAAAAGCCTGGTCTTTAAATTCATAGGTATTTTAGAACCAACAGCCATACCAAACTTTTTTTTCTCTATTTCACTGGTTGACTTCTTGTAAATGCAAGACAAAGAAAGCCTTTATAAGTATAAAAAAGCACAAACCTAGATCTAAGTCGAGACCGACAAATAAGGCAAAAGTCGTGAAAACATAAATAAGTAAAAATAGCATAAAGCTAGCTAGCTCTCGCTGTGATAAATCTATATTCAGAACGCGTTAATAATGCCGATCTACAAAATAGACGATGCACTTGTCGAAATTACTAGATGTCTTTAAAACAAATTAGTTCGCGCGAACTCAAGCAGAATTACGGACGCACAAGAAGGTTAAAACCCATTAACATGTTGTGCCAGATGGCTCAATCGGTAGCGCGCTCGACTGTCAATCAGGAGGTCCGGAGTTCGAGTCCTAGCCGTATCATTATTTAAATAGCTGAATCGAACTCAGCTAACATGCATGGATTGCCGGAAAGTCACCCACTCTTTGTAAGATTCTGTTGGTAATTTGATATCGGGTTTGAAATTATTGGAAAAATCCTTCTTACAGAGCGTGATATTTGTCAAAAACAGGAAAGAATATTTCTCGCCACCTTCTTTTTTTTACTTTATAGCCTGACTCTGCGTTTTGCTGTCCTTCTCTATGACTTCTTTGTCACTCCTTATCTGCTTTTTGTCTTCCCGTCTCCCTTCCCCTTTTTATCTCAATCTTTCTGCCTGCTCTCTCCCTCTCTATTTATATATCTCTCTCGCTTTCTTTCTCTCACTTTTTTGTCTTCCCCTATCTCAATATGCTTACCCTACCCTATCCCAAAGTTCACACAGAAAGTTCTTTCTTTTCTTACCCCCAATTTTTTTTTATTTGTTTTTTCGGACAAGCGTAAGCCTTGGGAAACTCTTTTACCGTTTGTAAGCAACAAAAGCGAAACAAAAATAAGATAAAACCAAAAGGAAAAAGCAGCGATAACAACCAAAAAAAACCATAAAATCCCTATAACATCAAATTGCAATTTCAAAAACTCTCGAAAATCACCGATCCACCATTAGCATAGAAACAAACAGCTTACTCCAACTCCAACTCCAAAAAGCCATTCTGGTAAATCCAGACAATTTGTGCCTCGCTCCCTCGATTTGAGACGCTTGACTGAGCCGGAATCACACGTTAAGTTAAGACCCGAACACTCGACGTGATCATTTCACGCCATTTTAAGTCCGTGCGTCACGCGTGGCAGGCTCTGGGCCCGTGTGGGACAGGGTCCTCTAACGTGACACTATTCAGTTACTTCCAGAGCTTGACCATGACATCCAGAAACCGGGGGAATACTTGATGGCCGAGCTAGTGAGAACTTGATTGGCCGTGAATTTTGTCCTGAATTGCTCGTTTTATCTTCGAGAAGGACAAAATAGGTTCGTTCAATTCTTGCCGTTTTGCTAACTCTCATTTTCATTTTTTTCTTTTTTTTTTCTTCTTCTTCTCCTTCTTTTTTTTATTTTTTTTTTAAGCACAATCGTTTGCCAACCCAAAAAAAATCGATGTTGGTTTGAAACACTTACTGAGAAAATGTTTGAGGAAGTTCTATTTTTTCCATGGAATAGTATGTTGTGGTTCTTAAAATGAAGGTATTTTTTACATACAGATCTTTCTTTTTAACGTTTGAACATTATTGTTGATTTCGCCAGTGTTTACTTAAAATCTTGATATTTTTTAAATAAATAATAATCCACTAACAAACACTGCACAATTATAGATTTTAATATACCTTTTTCCCCTGAATAATATATCACCATATTAGTAAACTATGATCTTTTTTGCCCCCTTAGCCTCCCTATTTATATGTTTCACAAAATATCTCAGGATTAAGACTACAGGTGATTTCACTGTAGGAATAAATAACTTATGTCGCATAATATGATATCAAAAATAACATATTCTGAGGGACTCGATAAACTGAAAGCGCAAGCTGAAATACTGTTTTTTACCCTCCTCCACCGAAAAAAAAATTTATGACTGGTATATTATACTGGCATTCTTCTGTCCCCTCCCCCCCCCATTTTTTTTTTTTTTTTTTGCCATCCCCCCCTCACACATATCCTGTAATTTTCACGCCTGAGAGATAATCTTACTCCTGCAATTTTATGACTGTTCTTTTTCAAACCCTAATCGCCCGAAGCGGAAGGCCTCCGACCACAATTGGCTCACTCTAAAGAGTTCGTGACTTTATCTTTAGGAAAAGCCAAAATTATTGAAGCATCTCGTATTGCCAGGCCACATCAGCCCTTGTGGAAAGCTGTGTTGTTCGTGTTCCTCAGAGAGCCATGGCCAGACGCCTAGTTCTAGTTGCCCCCACCTCCCCCCCCCACCACTGCCCACCCCCCTTTCCCCTGCGCCCCATTTACTGTCCGCATCTAACGAGTAGCGGTATCTCGTTTCGTTGCGTTAACCGCATGATTTAGCCGGGCCGTGATGTAAATACTGGAGATGATGCCATTGTTAAGTCGTTACATCGGCGTGGACTCGGAGGTGGTGAGTGGAGTTGACCGCGGTGGGGTAATAATGGGACACTAAACGCGGCGGGCGTGATTGAGTTGGGAAGTGAGGGGGGGGGGGGGGGGGCTTTATTAAATCAGGGCGGAATAGTTAGAAGTACCGATATTTGAGTAACAAATTGCTAAGAATGCGTTCGTCGTGGATACTAGTCTTAGTATCTTAGTAAACCATGAATTTGTCTGGGGCGTCTTTATGTTCAAATCTTCAGGATCAATATAATTGTTGCCAGATATACAATGGTTCTTAGAACTTCACCGTTTTTAATACTCTTGGGACAGCCTTGCTGTTGAAGCATCATACACTAGATGTTGGTTATAACCAGAAAATACGAACTCTTAAGAAAAGTAGGGGGGAGGGGGAGTGGTACCATGACTGTTTATCCCCATTTGAACTTACCTTTTTATACGCCTTAAACACGTTACATTTGAAGACGTTGGACGGCCCGTCTCGAGCTATGTAGCTCCAAATTTTCAGGTCTTGGGAATCATGGGAGACGTAGAATATCCTGGTCAACAGAGATAATATAAATATAAAAACAGTTGTAGACGATCTTACGCTTGGTGCATGCAAAGATTTTAAGGTAAGATAGGCTACAACTATTGAAAAGTTCCCACAGGTGAGCACTCTAACTAATTGTGCGAATTAATTTTTAAATATAAAAAAAAATTGGCTTCCCTTACTTGCCTTATCATTCAATTAAAAAAATACCTCTTTATTTTCATTTAAAATGAGGACAGTTGTCTCATATTGCTTATGTTATGATGACGGTGAAAAATGTGCATTAGAAGTTAATTTCAAATAATATGATACTAATGATGATCATGATGATGATGATGATGATGATGATGATGATGATGATGATGATGATGATGATGATGATGATGATGATGATGATGATGATGATGATGATGATGATGATGATGATGATGATGATGATGATGATGATGATGATGATGATGATGATGATGATGATGATGATGATGATGATGATGATGATGATGATGATGATGATAATACTGCTGAAATTAAAGTGGATGATAATAATCATTAATATGCTGAGGTTTCAATAAAATTAGCAGCGTTGAAGTATACAATAAAAATGACCAAAGGGAACACGTTGCTGATATGTAGTGCAAGGATTTTTCTCGAGTCAATTTTATTAATGTCGGAAGTTGAGCTATCAACGAGGCTTCTCAAAATATAGCCCTTGTCACCGAAGTGAACAAACTTTTGCATGTTTGAGTTATAGTGATCTATTTACTTTAACTTTTGGGCATAGTTCGGACAGAATTGTGCTCAGAACGCACTTATAATTCAGCCTACAAAACTATCTTAATGTCCTAACTCTGCTTAATAGTGAAATGAAAATATAGCTCACTCTTACAGTTACTGCAAAGGTTTGTTCCCTTCGGTGAATTGGCCTGTATGTATTTT
>JAWDGP010000710.1:65000-70000 GCA_033675545.1 Elysia crispata
TTGACACCCCATACTCTCTCTTCCTCCCCCCCCCCACACACACACACACAAACTTACCCTCATGTGTCACTCTACAGAATGAAAGTCTGGTCAGTCTCATGATCACAGCTCTTTTGTTATAAACATTTCGATATTTTGTCAACTATTTTCTCCCTAGCAATGTCTTTCTCTCCCCTTTTCCACACTTTTATTCTCTCTCTCTCTCTCTCCCCCCCCCCTCTCTCTCTCTCTCTTTCTGTCTGTCTCTCTCTCCCTCTCTGACTCGATCTCTCGCTCGCTCTCTCATTCTGTCTCTCTCTCTCACGTGCTCTCTCTATTTCTTTCTCTGTCTCTTTCTCTATTTCTTTCTCTCTCCTTCTTTCTCTCATGCTCTCTCTCTCCTTCTCTCTCATGCTCTCTCTCCTTCTCTCTCATGCTCTCTCTCTCTCTCTCTCTCTCTCTCTCTCTCTCTCTCTCTCTCTCTCTCTCTCTCTCTCTCTCTCTCCCTCTCTCTCCATGTCTCATCCTCCTCCCCCATACACAGGTCGCTGACCTATCCTGATGACCATGTTTTGAGCCTCACGGCAGCTCTAGCTGAGGATCTCTGGGTGTTCCAGCAGCTCGCTAATTAGACGGAGGACAAATCCTACATGGCTTCATCTATAAATAGGTCAAGAGCAGCACTGGTTCAGCGGACTGAGACCTGGGCATAAAACCTGAAGGTATGAGGTTGCTGGACAGAAACCTCGCCATGAAACCTGAGGGTCTTAGGTTGCTGGCTGTGCGGACAAAAACCTTGTCATAAAACCTGAAGGCATTAGGTTGCTGACTGAGCACCAAGAAACAACCTTGTCATAAAACCTGAAGGCATTAGGTTGCCGGTTGAGCGGACAGAAACCTTGTCATAAAACCTGAAGGCTTAGGTTGCTGGCTGAGGGGACAGAAACCTTGCCATTAAACCTGAAGGCATGAGGTTGCCGGTTGAGCGGACAAAAACCTTGGCATAAAACCTGAAGGCATGAGGTTGCTGGCTAACCGAACAGAAACCTTGCCATAAAACCTGAAGGCATGAGGTTGCTGGCTAACCGAACAGAAACCTTGCCATAAAACCTGAAGGCATTAGGTTGCTGACTGAGCGGACAGAAACCTTGCCATAAAACCTGAAGGCATGAGGTTGCTGACTGAGCGGACAGAAACCTTGCCATAAAACCTGAGGCATTAGGTTGCTGGCTGAGCGGACAGAAACCTTGGCATAAAACCTGAAGGCATGAGGTTGCTGGCTGAGCGGACAGAAACCTTGTCATAAAACCTGAAGGCATGAGGTTGCTGGATGAGCGGACAGACACCTTGGCATTAAACCTGAAGGCCTTAGGTTGCTGGCTGAGCGGACAGAAACCTTGCCATAAAACCTGAAGCCATGAAGTTGCTTGTTGTGCGGACAGAAACCTTGGCATTAAACCTCAAGGCATAAGGTTGCTGGCTGAGCGGACAGAAACCTTGTCATAAACCTGAAGGCATGATGTTGCTGGCTAAGCGGACAAAAACCTTGCGATGAAACCTGAAGGCATAAGGTTGCTGGATGAGCTGACAGAAATCTTGCCATAAAACCTGAAGACATCGGGTCACTTAAAGGTCCAGAAGACTCTTTTTTTTTTAAACTAATGAAAGAATCTTTGGCTGTCACCGAACAGGACAGGACAACAAGAGGTAAGCTCTTTCTTTACATCTACAAACAATTGATAACTTTAGCCTATGAAAACTTTTTGACAATAATCTTATTTCTCGAGATAAATTCTAATTTTTTTTCGTTTAAATTGTTATATTTTTTTAATCTGTTTTTTTTTCCATTCTTTATTGACTGGATTATGGTTGAAAAGAAATGTCTCTTAACTATAAACGAAGTTGATAAAATTATCTTGTCTAAAATATTTGAAAAACGAAATAAATTGGGGTTTTGCAATATAAACAACCAAATATTGTACGGGCTATAATACTAGTATTTATCATCATTATCATAATCATCATCATCATCATCATCATCATCATCATCATCATCATCATCATCATCAACATCAACATCACAATTATCATCATCACCACCACTATTATCATCATCATCATCATCATCATCATCATCATCATCATCGTCATTATCATATTCAACATCATCATCATCATCATCTTCATCATCATCATCATCTCTATCATGTTCATAAGTACTACCCCTCTCTGTAAGAGTGTCAAGTTGATTCACCTTTCCTTCGCAAAACCTCTGGGAAAGTCTTGAGCACACTGACCTTTTACAAAGGTCATGGGCAAGTGGTCTGTTTTTTTTATTACCATTAAGTTGAATCTGAAACATTGCACCTTCTTTTCGGAATCCTCGACATATTTGGCCTCCAACTTTTATTGTTGACTCATTGTGACAGAGAAAATACGAATTTGATCTCACTAGGTCGCTTACTGCAGATGTTAGAAAAACCCAGTGCTGAAGACATTAATAATGTGTCCAGTTGGCCAGTGTTTTGTCTTTATCGTTATATCCTAGAGGTCTGAAGGTTTTTTTAATTTATATACATTATCACTATGAACATGAATTAAGTGTTTTTGCCCAGAAGTAGTATTTTGTGTAGTTACATGTTAGCTAGTAGTTCTGTGGTTTGCATTCAATGTTTTGATACGCTGGCAACACTTAGTGAAGATTATGGCTGTGTAATATTATCTGTTGGTTGCTGTTTTTTTGTTTTGTTTTTTTTTTTGGTCTCAGAATAACGTTGTATGAAAGGTATTGGCAGAACCATTGTATTTATCTTAAACTTTTTGGCCTGAAGGTAAAATTTTGAGATTATTCTTGCGAGCTTTTTTTCTTTTCTTTTTTTTTTCATAGACTTAAAAATTTGCAAGGCGGTATCACAGGACAGAGTGGCTGGTAGAAGATTCTAGTCAGACTAATGTAAGAGAAGTCATGTTTTGTGAGGCTATTGCTTGTAGGTGTGCCAGTAGATTAGTATCGTCCCTTTTTCATAGGTTGTCTGTTATATTTTTACCGGAATGTTTTGTTAATCTAAATGTCGCTTGGTATGCGTTTTGTCTTACAATTAAACATCTCTAAAGTTATGGTCTAAATCTAATTTGGGTTCTTTTTAGCTACTGATTAGTTTGCTTAATCTGCTTTGCAAAATTATCATCAGAAATTTAATAAGACACACAGAAGGCCATAGTTAATTTTATGATCATTATAATTATAATTATTATTATTATTATTATTATTATTATTATTATTATTATTATTATTATTATTATTATTATTATTATTATTATTATTATTATTATTATTATTATTATTATTATTATCATCATTATTATTATTATTATTATTATTATTATTATTATTATTATTATTATTATTATTATTATTATTATTATTATTATTATTATCATCATTATTATTATTTTCATTATTATTTTTATTATTATTATTATTATTATGATCATTATAATTATAATTATTATTATTATTATTATTATTATTATTATTATTATTATTATTATTATTATTACTATTAATATAGCTTTAATTATTCAGGAAAGAAACACAAAAAAGTATCATCTCAATAATAATTTGTTCAACGTTGTCTACAAAACCTGTAAAGAAATAATAAAAAACAAAGAAAAATAAGTAAAAAAAAAATCTCCGTCTTTGAATTAGCAGATATGGGTAATGAAATCTAATCAAACGAAAAATCTTCTCCACTGATAAATCATTGCGTTACATTTACTTACAAAAATTTTGTTTAGCAAGCAAGAAAACAAACTTAAAGAACCAAATTAATCTGAAAACTTGAAGGAAAGAATCACGCGATGCCAACGTTTCCTCGAGTGCGTGTCAGAATCTTGGAGAAAACAAAAAAAATTGCCAGAGATGCCAAATTGATGTAGCTATAGATTTGTGGTTTGTTGGCGCATTCCATGGCAAATAGAAGAGGGAAAATTTGCGAGGGGCAAAGCTAGGTAATAACTTACGTGACTAAAAGCAAAAAAGACACCATTCTGTTTTTCTTGTAGTTTCTTGTAGAATTTTTTTCTGTGTTAGATTTGGAAACATAAACCGCACAGTCTCTATCTGCCGATCTGGAAGTTTGTTATCTCTATTCAAGGAAACGGGATTTAACCATCCACATCAGAGTGGAGGTTTAAAAATAAGCAGGTAAGGCAGAGAGACCACCGGTAGCAGTTTATACGTGACTTGAAGCGAAAAGAAATCAATTTATTGTTCTCGAATTTTTTTTGTTTAAATTTTAGATAATTTGGAAGCATAGTGCGAGCAGAGTCTATCTGTCGATCGAAAATTTAGTTATCATGAATTCAAGGAAATGGGTTTTTAACAATCTTGTCCAGTTTGAAAAAAATGTGGAGGTAGGCAGCGGGTAGAATTCCATTTTCTTAACTTATATATTCGAGTCTTCGCCAACCACATGAGACACGGTATGCGGGGGTCAACGTGGAATGGATATATTGTTTTGTTTTTTTTTTAATCGGAAGTAAAATTAAAAAATAATGACATAAACATTTTTCAGGAGAAAGAATTTTGCCTATCTAGAAAGTTGCGCTATTTCAAATCTAAAACAAATGTTTTCTTGCGGGAAGCCAAAAAAAAAATATTTGTTTAAAAAATGAAAAAACAACGAGCAATACACATAATAACAAAGAAATCGATTAGACAAAAACTGGAGATCTACGAAATAATCGATAATAAAACAGTCTGCCCCAACATAGCACTTTCTACATTAATTTTTCATAATCTATTTATTACACAATGTGTATCGGGTTTAGAAATAAGGGTATTGTTTCAAAACCTTTTTCCCCCCTCGATGTTTTAATCATCACAGTAACGTATTAAAATGTTATATATAGCCTTCACAGGAGTTAAACTTACTCCTCATCCAAAAGGCAAACCATTAAACCATCTGAAACCAAACTATAGACAAAACCTCTTTTCTTTCTTTACCCTCTTTTTCCTT
>JAWDGP010000710.1:72500-105000 GCA_033675545.1 Elysia crispata
AGGGAGAGAGACAAGAGAGAGAGAGAGAGGCAGACAGACAAAGGGACTGCCAGTTTATCTGCCCTAAGTCTCTAATTTTCGACGAGGTTCACTCGTATAATTTGCTCACACAATCGAAGACTACACGAACCTTTCTATTATTTTTTTCTGCTTCGATGTATACAGTCATGAATCCTTCCTCCTATTTGTTTTTTTTCCCCCTCCCTACCACTCTTTCCGTTTCGACTTCTCAAGGCCGTATTTTAAGGGGACCGGGAATGGAAAGACCCGTTTTGACATCGCCTAAACACATTGTCTAATGGCATTTTTAAATCAATTTTTATTTTGGCTTCTGATATGTAATAAGAAATGGGATTTCCCAAAGAGTTATCTACCTTGTTGGAAGTCATAAACTATATTTTAAGTTGTTGGCGTATCAAGCTTTAGCGTCTGCAAGAATGCATATTGGTTTGAAATTTTGTGTATTAGAAAACAATTCCAACAAAATTATCTAGTTTTACTTAGATCTTCGCAATCCTTCGTATTGTTAAACAATGCAAAGGGATATTACTCTTTGTAAAATCGTATTCCCTATACTCCTGACACAAGATATCGAAAATGGTAGCACGTGAATGTTATTTGTACGAGTCGATAAAATTAGGTTTTGAAACGGCTTTAAGCCAGAGCCTATTTTGGCTCTGACAACTATTAACGGTAACTTTTCCCATTTCAATAGATTTAACGCTTGACGAGGGGCGCATTTTGAAAGAAAAAAATAGCAAAGCCAATAATTAAAAAAAAAAAAAAAAAAACAGGCCATGACTAAGCAACTAGTGATATAGATGATATTTAATCCCCCACAATTTTCACCTATTTAGCATTGTGAGAAAGTACGAACATTGTGACAGCATCTGGTTACTAAGTTCAGAGACGAATATTGCACTCTAGATACTGAATTTATAAGGAGATAAATTTATTAGATTTCAATTTCTTACTATAAGCGTTAACATGTTAAAATTTTTCTTAATTGGATTTCAATTTTTAACTAAAAACGTGATTATATTAATATTTTTCTTCATTAGATTTCAAGTTCTAACTTAAACCGAGGACATGTAAGTATATTTCTTAACTGAATTTCAATTTCTAACTGAAAGCGTGGAGAAATTAGTTTTTTCCACAAGCATCCATCAATATATTTATATATTCATATTGTAACTTGAATACACCATTATTTTTTATGCCCAATATTCTATACGTTTAAACACAGTTCTTTATTAACTATCTGTGAAAAATTTACAACAGAATAATTATGAAGAAAAACTTGACCGCAATATTCAGTTTTGTCTCACAGATAAACGAATTATTACACTATTACACGGCTTAATCAAATCAGAGCCTGTTGAGTTAATACACTACAATACAGAAAGTTTGTGGGCCTTGGTTAGCTTTCTATGAGCTTAGATCGTACGAGCATTTTTAGGACGTAGGCTTCCTTGGGTTCTATTTGCGTAAATAGAGTTTTTAGTGATGTACTTTAAAGATATTAAGAAATCATTGTGTGGGTGAACAGGAGATTTTTTCTCATGGGTCGAGATTAGAAGAAAATTAAACGATTTCAGTTTTAGATTCAGCAAACAATTCTGAGCATTTTGCTTTCTATTTGAAGGTTCTATTTTGTTTAGATCAAAAGTTATTGAGTTTTAAAGTCACCTGGTTGAGAAAGTGATGCTCTTAGGGAATGGCCTTTAAAGTTAAACATAATTTTTTTCACTGACACTGTTAACGCCACAAATCTAATCTGAAGTGGTTTAAAAAAATCAGTTAATTCGATTGGTTAGATATTTCAGAAATAAATAAAACTTATTGGAATGAAAAGATCAATGAACAGAGTTTGAAATGAAATTAGATTTCCATTTTCGAACTTGGACAGAAAAGTGACTTAAAATAGATCTAGCGCAAAACAAGATATAGCGATATTTGCAGGACTTTCCCGTGAGCCCATATTAATTTGAAAATCTTCAAGAAACTAGGAAAAAGTAGCTATTAATAAAAAAAAAAAAAAAACTAGCGAAAACCTGCGAAAAAAAAAACAAATAAAGGAAAACAAAAACAAAAAATAAACAACGTACAATACAATAGTACAAATTTTGCATTACATGGCAAGAATGGACTTTTACATTTCATAATAAATGTAAAAATTGTAAATAAGAGAGTAGCAGGTCAAACTGTCCCCGAATACGCTCTAGAGTACAGAGAAAAAAAATTTGATTACCTGAGAGAGGTTAGGCGGTCGCTTATAGGCTAAACCTGATGGGTTTGGATCACGTAATTTGATGTACAAAGCATGAGAAGAGAGAGAGAGAGAGAGAGAGAGAGAGAGAGAGAGAGAGAGAAGGAGGGAGGAAGAGAGTTTGAGGGGGTGAGAGAGAAAGAGAGAGAGACGGACAACCCTCTCTCTCTCTCTGTCTCTGTCTGTCTGTCTCTCTCTGTCTCTGTGTCTCTGTCTATCTGCCTGTCTGTCTCTGTCTCTGTCTGTCTGTCTGTTTCTCTCTCTCTCTCTCTCTCTCTCTCTCTCTCTCTCTCTCTCTCTCTCTCCCCCCCCCCCCCCCCCCTTTTCTCTTGCACTTTCTACCCAACTATAATATGTAAAATAAACTTATTTATTAATATAGTACTTAGCGTCAAATGAGTGTTCCCATCAACTAAGTATTTTTTGAACTTCTATCACCAAGAAAAAAAAAAGAATAAAAAGAAACAAGAAGAAAATTTTAAAAAAGCAGGTTAATTGGAGTTTCTCAGCATACTTTAAAATACACAGAGATTCAAGAATCAAGGAAAAAAAACTGGGTACTTAAAAAGTTAGCCGTCGGGTTCATTACAAAAAAATAAGCAACAAAAGAAACAACAACAAAGCAAAACATTTTTGTAGTATCCTATTTATGGTGATGAAAGTCGAAATATAATGAAAGAGTGAACACTAAGCTACTACTACTACTACTACTACTACTACTACTACTACTACTACTACTACTACTACTACTACTACTACTACTACTACTACTACTACTACTACTACTACTACTACTACTACTTCTACTACTACTACTACTACTACTACTGCTGCTGCTGCTGCTGCTACTACTACTACTACTACTACTACTACTACTACTACTACTACTACTACTACTACTACTACTACTACTACTTACACTACTATTACAATTACATTACTAATGTTACAACGAATATTAAAACTTTTTTCTATTTTAAATTCTATGAATATTTTTCTAAAACTACGAAACAAATTTTCGGAACAAAAGAAAAGTATTAATTTGAAATACAAAATATCACTTTGATCGGATATGGAAAAAGTCTATATAATCATCCTAAGGACTAACAAAAAATGTACCTGATGTACAGACTAAAGCAAGTCTCACAAAATCACGTTCCATTCGGTATTCGTATTAATTTGCCCCGGGGTTTAATTATAAAGTGGACGAAGCCTTTGATGCTGGTACCAGTCTAGACATCCTCAATGATTCGATATCTCAACATCGTTTCGGAGCGAAAAATTACGTGATGGTATAAGCTTGTCTTGTTAATTTGGTTCTGACTTTGCTCCATACCCAGGGGAATTTATTCCAACAAAGCGACGAGAATTGGAAGAAGTATTAAGCTTGTCTAACGAGAAATGAGAATTGTCATCGAGTGAGTTTCATCTTTGTATTGTTAATTGAGGAGTTCAATCCTCCACGGCTTAAAAAAAGTTCATTACGGCTACAGAGCTGGCCAGATATCAGTAAGTTAACCTTTGTGAATTCACGAAGAATTATTGGGGAAAAAAACTATCTGGAGATAGTAGCTTCACTAGTGTATTGAGACCTGTCGATTTTTACCTTTAGTCGTATATGTATGTCAACGAATGAGTTAGATATAGCCGTGTGGCTATTTCAACATATGAAAGAGTTATAGTCGTGTGGCTATTTCAACGAATAAGAGAGGTATAGTCGTGTGGCTATTTCAACGAATAAGAGAGGTATAGTCGTATAGCAATTTCAAAAAATGAAAGAGTTATAGTCGTGTGGCTATTTCAACGAATAAGAGAGGTATAGTCGTGTAGCTTTTTCAACGAATGAGAGGGATATAGTCGTGTGGCTATTTCAACATATGAAAGAGTTATAGTCGTGTAGCTATTTCAACGAATGAGAGTGGTATAGTCATGTAGCTATTTCAACGAATGAGAGGGATATTTCGTGTTGCTATTTCAACGTGTGAGACATGTACAGTCGTGTGGCTATTTCAACAAATGAGAGGGGTATAGCAATGACCCAAAAAGAAGCCTTTTCAAGATCTTAAATATATTTACGACATAAAAACTTAATGATTCGATTCTTTGTTCCTAAACACGATCACAATTATTGCCTTGGTACAAGGAAATAAGAAAAAAAAACATTTTTCGTGCTAAAACTTTGGGAGTGAAGAAAAATGCGCTTAAAAGAACATATTGATTATGGTAACTCTTACAAATTATTGTTTGCCTAAGATGAAAAGACAGAAAGTTTTTTTTAATGTCTCAATTTTTTTTTCTTGTTTGGGGAGAATTTCTCGCGGTTATGTTTTCAAATCGAAGGACAATTCTTGAAACTCAGCAACTTTCATTGCTATAAAAAAAATTCACAGAAAATCTAGCTAGTTTATGGCGCATCCGAGGTCCTCGGAAAAATCACCTCAATCTTTGCTTCGAAACTGTCTAAACAAAAAGGGTCAAAATGAACAAAAAAGAAAGGAAGAATGAAAATGTGTAAATGAAAAGGAGTATTCAGCGGAAAAAAGGAAGCGAAACACGGTAACGATAAAACGCAAAATATCTAGACCTTTCTGAAAATATATATATATAAAAAAAAAAAGAAAAATTCATTTAAACTAAAATTAGGGCGAATTTTTTTTTACATCGGTGTTTCTTTAGACGAAATCACATTCAAGGGGCAAAAAAACATAGATAGAAAAAAAGAGAAAAGAATCTAAGTAATTGTTTATTATGTTTATTTCAGTACAGAAGAGAAGCCGAAATCGTGTACTCACCCTGATTCTCCTCATGGCCGCGACGATTTCGACTCTACTGCTGGGTCTTGGGACATCCAGGGTGCCGATATACTGGGAGGATGGACGAGAAAGAACGAGAGATAGAGAGACTGTTAATATTAGGATGAATAAGTGAAGTAGGGAAAGAGTCATGAGATCACCGCTTATGGTGGGATGGGCCTTGGGACATCCAGGGTGCCGATATACTGGGAGGATGGACGAGAAAGAACGAGAGATAGAGAGACTGTTAATATTAGGATGAATAAGTGGAAGAGGGAAAGAGTCATGAGATCACCGCCTATGGTGGGATGGGCCTTGGGACATCCAGGGTGCCGATATACTGGGAGGATGGACGAGAAACAACGAGAGATAGAGAGACTGTTAATATTAGGATGAATAAGTGAAGTAGGGAAAGAGTCATGAGATCACCGCTTATGGTGGGATGGGTCTTGGGACGTCCAGGGTGCCGAGATACTGGGAGGATGGGAGAGAAAGAACGAGAGAGATAGAGAGAGAGAAAGAGAGAGAGAGAGAGAGAGAGAGAGAGAGAGAGAGAGAGACTGTTAATTGTGATGAATAAGTGGAAGAGGGAAAGAGTCATGAGATCACCGCTTATGGTGGGATGGGTCTTGGGACGTCTAGGGTGCCGATATAGTGGGAAGATGGGAGAGAAACAACGAGAGATAGAGAGACTGTTAATATTAGGATGAATATGTGAAGTAGGGATAGAGTCATGAGATCACCGCTTATGGTGGGATGTAGAAAAATAGACATGAAATCACTGCTCATGGTGGAATGGGTCTTGGGACATCTAGAGTGCCGATATACTGGGAGGATTGGAGAAAGAGGAAAAGAAACTTTTAATAAGGATGAATAAATGGAATAGGTAAAGAGTCATAAGATCACCGCTCATGGTAGACTGGGCTTGTAAACATTTTAACGTTTTCCATCAATGAAAGTATTGGAAAAGCTTCTGTGTTTTATGAAATGGATTAAATAAGACCACCTGTCATAACTCTAGATTTTCCTTTTGATTTTTAGGTTTCAAAATTAAAAAAAAAAATTAAAATTGTAAAGAAGAAGAGGATGTTTGTGCTTTTTCAATTAATTTTGAAATTGAAAAAAAAAAATATTCGGCTTTTAATGAATGTTAAAGAGATGGTTGAAATCGTCATGTTTTTTGTTCTTTTTTTTTGTTTTAGTTTTTTCTTTTGTTGTGTATAAAATAGAAAAATGACTCCCTCTCTCTCTCTCTCTCTCTCTCTCTCTCTCTCTCTCTCTCTCTCTCTCTCTCTCTCTCTCTCTCTCTCTCTCTCTCTCTTTTAGTCTATGAAGAGAATGTAATGAAAAGGAGGAAGATGCAAAGAATGCATAGATCTAGAGGTTGCGGAAAAGCTGATGAACTTTCAAAGGCAACTCGTAGACTGTCAGACTAATGTAATGAGCAAAGCACAAGAAACTCTTTGAATCCAAGGGAATCCCAAATGGGTATTAAATTGGGAAAGGGAAGAAACCCGAGTGTTATCTTGACCCAGACCAAACGAGAGAGAGAGAGAGAGAGAGAGAGAGAGAGAGAGAGAGAGAGAGAGAGAGGAGAAGGCAATGAGAAAGATAGAGGAAGAGAGAAAGAGAGATTGTAGGTGGATGAGAAAGAGAGAGAGGGAGAGAAAGAGAGAGAGAGAGAGAGAGAGAGAGAGAGAGAGAGAGAGAGAGAGAGAGAGAGAGAGAGAGAGAGAGGAGGGGCAATGACGAAGATAGAGCGAGAGAGAAAGAGAGGTTGTAGAAGTATGATAAAGAGAGACGAAGAGAGAGAGAGAGAGAGAGAGAGAGAGAGAGAGAGAGAGAGAGAGAGAGAGAGAGAGAGACAGAGAGATAGAGACAGAGACAGAGAGAGAGAGACGGAGACACAGAGAGAGGTATTAATGAGATTTTTTTTTATATCTCTTGACTAAGGTCTGCACATTACCTTTTATTTTTTTTATTAACGACTTTTTTGCTCTAAAATAAAACAAAAAACAAAACAAAACAACTTTCGCTATAGTAAGTAACTTGCTTGACTCGGTCATAGTCAAGTCTAACGAAAACACAATAATCCGCTATAATCATTTACTTTACTCTATGGCTGCACAAAAGTTTGACACCATTGATGGCACATGTAGGCAGTCACGACAGGGCTAAAATAAGTTGAGTGCCTACCTCAAGACCCTAGGAAATGGAATCAGACCATTCCAGTCTCTATTCATCCATCGATGATGCTCGATCCTGGTGCCAAAATTCGCTGGTTTGTTCTCCTGTTCTGGTGACAAAGGCTAGATCTATGTTTTTTAAAATCTGTAAAGTTCTAGATCCATCTTTCCAGATTGTAAGTATGGCGCTTTCGAAAAAAATCGGTGCGCATTCATCCCTACATGAAAACTGTATTTCCCGATACCTCCAAATGCCAAAATATCGTCTTACAATGCAAGTTGCAGGACATTCTTTTTCATGAAGAAAGGGAGGAAAAAAAAAAGATTTTTTAAAAAAATTCTCCCTAGATTTTATTTTCTAGATCTTCTGCAGAAAAGCAAAAAGATATTCAGATCTGAGGAAACTTT
Source organism: Elysia crispata (assembly GCA_033675545.1). NCBI lineage: Eukaryota > Metazoa > Mollusca > Gastropoda > Plakobranchidae > Elysia > Elysia crispata. Next base: position 80,156 of record JAWDGP010000710.1, read on the forward strand.
CTTTTCGTTTTTATTCCTAGATCTATTTCATACTGGTTTAAAAAAGAAAAAAAGAAGTCTTTTCTTCAAACTAGACGTATCTACTTCAACAGAAAAAAAATCCCTCGTTTTTTGCACGCGGGAGGAGTGAAAGAAGAGAAAGATAAAAGGGCTTTGTCTTTGATCGAGGAAGTAATGGTATAAAGATTACACCAAGTACCATCCAAGCGACGAATTTAAGCTTTCCGTACGCTGAGAGTAATCTCCCTTTTGCTCGATCTGGATTTTCCCTGTCTACGAAAGATAATAGGCCATTTTCTGGGGGATTCCCCGTTTCCATTAGCTCACAATGCTAATGTGATAAGGGTTTTGTTTGTAAACATTGATGATAGTTTTTTTTTTTTTTTTTTAATTTTTTTTTGGGTAACTTTTATGTGCTTTTTTTAAGTACAATCACATCGAATTATCCGAAATGAAATTGAACTGTGATAGTTAAGCCTATATTTTAAGGATAAGGAATCTCCGAAAGTTTCCTAGACGTATAGATTCAATGGCTTAAGGGAAGGTTATGTGCACTAACAGAGAGAGAGAGAGAGAGAGAGAGAGAGAGAGAGAGAGAGAGAGAGAAAGAGAGAGAGAGAGACAGACAGACAGACAGACAGACAGACAGGCAGACAGATGGAGACATACGGACAGACAGACAAGCAGACATACAGATGGAGGAACAAAGAGGAGTAGTGGGAAATTACGTGAACAGAGAGAAGAGAGAGAGAGAGAGAGACACACACACACACACACACACATAGACAGACAGACAGACGGATAGGAGATAGAGAGGGGTAGTGAGGGAAAGAAAAAGGAGATATAGGGAGCGACAGATAAACAAAGGGAAAAGTATGAGAAGTAAACAGATGAAAAACCTAATAAGCCATTTCCTAGAAACCCCTATCGGTTATTTCCTAGAAACTCCTATCGGTTATGACTTCGCTAAGTGATGTAAAAAGACTCTTGTTTGAAACATTGGAAGTGGATTTATTTCAAATTACATTTTTATGTTGAAAAGTAAAGTTTTATACGTTATTAGTGATGGTTTTAAATTGAAGATACGTTTAAGAAAGAATTGCAAACAAGCTAGGCTAAAATTTTACGTCTATAAAAAAGTTTTTACCAAATTTCAAAGAATATATAAATAAATGAAAGAATAGATACATGAAAAGAGTAATTAGAAAAATAACTTGGCAGAGAAGGAGAGTAAAAGGGGGGGGGGGGGGGCAGAGAAAGATGGACAAGTAGATAGATAGAGAGATAGAATTAAATAGATAGATAGAGGGAAATGGGAGAGAGAGAGAGAGAGAGGGAGATAAAGAAAGAGAGAGTTAGTGAAAAAGACCAGTATGAGATAAAGGCAAGTAGAGAACAGCTTACGTCATTTCCGGGATATTTTGATACCCGTTACTTATGCAACGTTTTGTTTGCATTTTTCAAATATAAGTATGACTCATTTGTATGGATAGGGCGGAAAGCAAATAAAAAAGTGAATAAATTTATTTCCTTCACAAGGACAACAGGAGATATTTTGGTCTATATTTGAATTTTTCATTTAAAGTTTATACTTTCTCTTTGTAGAAATAGCAATGTTTCCCTATTCTTAATTTTGTCGCTGGGTGGGGTGGGGGGAAGAAGCATTTTTCTGTCTCGATCCCTTACTGCGGACATAAAATATAATGTGTTTCAATGCTGCAAAAGAAAAAAAAAAGCTATTATGTCATTGTAATAACCCTTATAATATAAAATCTGTGAGACCGTTGTGTTCTTTTTTTTATAAGAGAGTAAATTATAATTATTACAAGAGCAGACTGATTTTTTTTTTAAATCAGCCATAACTAATAACTAATGATTTTTACATTATTCTTCATGAAAAAAAAAATTAAATCGACTAATTCTCTACTTTCATATTATGTTTTTAAAAATACACTGCTTTGCGGGAATTCTTAGCCACGCAGTTATTTAAAGCATCAATAAATGTTTAAAAAAGTGTGTACAATAATGCATCTGGATGTATAAAAACTAATCATCTATTTTTAATGGAGAATATAACTATTCTGAGCCTCAAATTCAACCAATTCAATGACTCAAAGCACAGGTTGTCACGGTTTGTAAAGGGTTAACAAAAAAGAAGTTGGTGAGCAGTTTATATAATTGGTGATACTCAAATCACCACTTAAAAAAAGGGAAGATAACTCCAAGCGAAAAAAAAAATATCTCGGCCGAGACCACCATAAAATTTCTTGTGCTGCTTTCCATAAAGTAGTAACCTCCCCTTTCTTTTTCTAACCTAAGTCCGCCCTGCTGATTTGATCTGATTGGCTGAGACCAGTGTGCCGATTGATTTGATTGGCTGTTTCACTTCGTTTCCTGGCCGCTCTGAGAAACCAAATTCTTCTAGGTTTTCCCGCGTTTATTTCGTTGCTGATTCCGAATTGAAAGTAATAAAAATATTATCAGAATGAAAACAAAATCGTACAGACTCGCTATAGGGAATATGATTTCACAGAGTTATGTCGTCGACGTCACTTTGTTGGAAGTCGTGAGTTTGGATTTTTTTCGACAAGCAGAAGCATTTCTAAGATATAAGCAGAACTAAAACGATTTCGTTCTAAATGTTTTCTTGTGTGCACATTTTATGCTTCCCTTAGAAATTTTAACTTCAAATTTCACACCAATATGCATTCTTTCAGACGCTATAATTGATTGATACGCTAACAACAACTCAAAGTAGAGTTCATGATTTCCAACTAGGTAGTATAACTCTTTGGGAAATCCCATTGCCTATTTTTGGGCGATATACGCTGAGAGGAAAACTCACCTCCTGACCAGCTGATTAGTGGCGGTGAAGTCTGCTTTTCATTGTTCTCAGATTGTTTAGAACCTAAAGTGACGTCATACTTTTTCCCATTATATTTTTTTTTCTTTTAAACGTAGGGAACTGTGATGACTTAAGAGGATTAATGGGTGAATAAGAGCGACTCACTGATTTCATTAAAAGTCTCAAAGACACATACTTCGATATTGCCTGGGTTCGAACACAGCCCGTGACAGTCTCTGCCCTTGGTTTTAACACTTGACATTCGGCCATCTCTATACACTCGGAGTATGTGGTTATATAGTAGAAGAGATTATTAAAATAACTCAAAATTCGAGTATAAATTTTATGTGGTAAAAATACGTTTGTATTGGAGGAGGGATACTGAAGAAGCTTGGGGTTTGTAATGATAGTAAAGTAGGAGTAATTATATAATATAAAGAAGAAAAGAAACTGAGTTTAAAAAAAATGAAGATATGGGGATATAAGGAGGAACATATGAAGTGTGCTCTATTCCCCCTCTCCCTCTCTCTCTCGTTCTCTCTCTGTCTCTTTGTCTCTGTCTCACTCTGTCTCTCTGTCTCTCTCTCATTTTCTCTCTGTCTCATTGTCTCTGTCTCACTCTCTCTCTCTCTCTCTCTCTCTCTCTCTCTCTCTCTCTCTCTCTCTCTCTCTCTCTCTCTCTCTCTCTCTCTCTCTCTCTCTCTCTCTCTCTCTCTATGTGTGTGTCTCTTTGTCTCTGACTCTTACTTCGTTATGTTTATTTCTTTCTCTTTATCCATCATTTTTATCTCTTTCTCTTTCTTTCGTTCTCTTTATTCTGACTCTCTCTCTCTCTCTCTCTCTCTCTCTCTCTCTCTCTCTCTCTGTCTCTCTCTATCTTTCTCTCTCTATTTGTCTATCTATCTTTCTATCTATCTATCTGTCTACCTGTCACGCCACATGAACACATACAGAACATACAAACTCTTCTTTCATGTTTCATAATTAAAAAAAAAATGTTATTTATGTAACAGTATCAAATTTTAAAGATTGGCACACAGCGCAAAGAAGAAAAAAGAAACTAACGAGTTTAAGACCGTTACGAAAATCTTATAACATTTTAAAAAGTTTTATATTTTCAAAATTAAAAGAAAACCAGCTGCCTCCGCCTCAAAGACCTAAAATAGTTATCTCTGTAACATTTCGTAACTGAAGGTTTTCTTGGAATTTAAAATAAAATAGATGAAAAAATAAGTTACAAAGATCCCCGATTCGAAATAAAGCTCACGCGGGAAAAAGCGGAGGTTAGGAGAATCGGGGTTGCGCACTTGTTTGCACCGTTGGTGAACGTGAGAGGTTGTAACTCATAATTTTGGTTTAGTCTTGGTCGCCTATCATTTTCTTCCCAACTTTTAACCGTCGATTAGACTGGTCCTATCAATCAATGACATGAGGTTTTTTTTTCCCCTTGTTTTTTTTATGCCTATCAATGCCCAGATTATTTCTTAACACGAAATATTTTTGTACACTGATAATTATGGATCTATTCTAGAGCACCCAATGCCCTGTTTTCTGTATTGCCCGTAACTCCAGTCTATATCAGTTTCTTTGTGGTTATAGATCTATGCCCCGTTGATTTGCTAGTGCGATGATGAGTTTGTTATAGTCTCGGGTTGTAGCATTATTTTTTTATCTCATATTTTGATCATTTTCATCTCTACGTCTCGAGTTCTAAATAAATTGAATTTCGTCTTTTTCTTTGGCGTTATACTGCTACTAGAATGAGAACAAATGTTTTCAGATTACACAGTGATAAGCAAACTTTATCAGTATTCAGTTTGTCTATTTTAGTAACTCAAATTTTAGATCGTATTAATTTCAGAATATTATGATACATCCATGGAATCTCAGATTTTTCAGAATGCCATAGTTTTTATGATTTGTTATCAGAGTGCTTTAAGATGTATCATAACATGTCTAAAGTATTTTACAGTTATAGTTAAAGTTAGATATTTCAGTTTCGACACACTTAGATAAATTACATCAAACTCTGAGAAAAGGCCTTCCTGAAAAAAAATAACATCATAAAATGAAAAAAGCTGTCATATATGTAATTTGTAATTATCTTTTATTTTTAAATACCAATTTCAGAAACTTTGGGGGGGGGGGGAATTACAAAATAAAATTTTTTATAAAGTAATACTACTACTACTACTACTACTACTACTACTAATAATAATAATAAAGATAATAATAATAATAATAATAATAATAATAATAATAATAATAATAATAATAATAATAATAATAATAATAATAAAAATAATGATAATAATAGTAATAATAATAATGATAATAATAATAATAATAATAATAATAATAATAATAATAATAATAATAATAATAATAATAATAATAATAATAATAAAGTAATAAAAATAATAATAATAATAATAATGATAATAATAATAATAATAATAATAATAATAATAATAATAATAATAATAATAATAATAATAATAATAATAATAAAAATAATAATAATAATAATAATAATAATAATAATAATAATAATAATAATAATAATAATAATAATAATAATAATAATAATAATAAAAGTCTTCAAAGTTCTGAGCTCAAACGTTTTTATTTTCTTTCAGCTTTCATGTCGTTCAAGAAATATTGAAGAAATTAGAACCAAGGCTCACACAGAATTATTGGTCGATTTCTTACGCAATGACCCGATTTTCCTGGACAGTAAACCGGTATTATGCCATTTCTTGATTAAAGCGCTTGAAATCCGACTCTCAAACAAAACACAATAAACAACCAACCAACCAAAAAAAAAAAAAAAAAAGAAAATATCCTAAAATCTCTGTAAAACTAATACAAATGTCCTTGGACACTTTCTTAAAATCGTGCAGAATGTCCCCAACCGATACACGAGAAAGAGTTCTGCGTCAGGATGAGATTTCCCTTGACTCAATCTTTTACCCTGTAACGTATCTATTGGGGTCGCACTGCCCTGTGTAACTCAATCACTGTCTGTGTGGATGTGGAGAGAGACTCGTTAATGATGGTGTGGGTGTGGTGGCTCCAGATTTCTCAGTGATGGAAATGTTGAGGTTGTGGCGTCCGCATGTGCCTGAGTACATCTGTCTTCTTTTCTCTTTCTGTGTGTGTGTTTGTGTGTGTCTGTCTGTCAGTCTCTATTTATCACCGTTTATTCATTTTTCGCTTTTTCTGTCTCTGACTCTTTCTCTGTCTATTTGTCTGTCTCTATATATTTATATATATAGTTGTATATCTTCTCTCTCTCTCTCTCTCTCTCTCTCTCTCTCTCTCTCTCTCTCTATATATATATATATATATATATATATATATATATATGTGTGTTTCTCTTTCTCTTTATCTCTCTCTGTGTGCTTTAGAGTCTCAGAATTAACGACATAACTCTCTCTCTCTCTCTCTCTCTCTCTCTCTCTCTCTCTCTCTCTCTCTCTCTCTCTCTCTCTCTCTCTCTCTCTCTCTCTCTCTGCTTAGAGTTTCTCAGAAGGAACAATAGTTTTTACCCTTGCCGCCATATTTCAATATTTTAATCTTATTTTTGAAAATACTAAAAGCCATACAATTAAAAATGCATTGTGTTTTCCACAGAAGATCTCATTACAATACATTTCCTTGAAGTTTCCGGTATTGACTTAGTTTCCGTATGATTTGAATACATTTGAATACAAGAGTTACAAAATAACGACTTAAAACCTATTTAATCCAACACAAAGGGACATAATTTGTCGCCAAGATAGATCTAAGAGAGAAGCTTTCTTTATTACAATATACTTCCTGGAATTTTCCGGTATCAAATTAGTTCTGAACTGTGGGTTCAACATCGTCGCACGATTTACTTGAAAAATGTTTAATTACTTGAATATAAAAAGAAAACCACAGAACCATTTCAATCTCACGCGAAGAAACTAAATAAAGGGGCATAATTATTTACCAAGAAAGATCTAAAACTGCTTTATATTTAAAGTATACTTCCTGGAATTTTCAACTGTGGGGTTCAAATTGTCGAACGAAGTAAAAACGTTTTAATATACGAGTATTAAAATAACGACATAGAACCTGTTTAATCCCACGCAGAGAAATATAAAAAAGGGACATAAATATTGGCCAAGAAAGATCTAAAAGAAAAGATTTGATTACGATACACCTCCTGGAACTTCTAAAAGTTGAATTAGTTCTAAACTGTGGATTTCAAATCGTCGTATGTTGTATTTCAAAAATACTTTATTTCATCAACAACAAAAGAACGATATAAAACCTATTTAACCACACAAAGAATTTATAAAAAAAGGGGACATAATTACTCGCCGAGATGCCAAACTATTGCTATTATAGATCTAAAAGAAAAGGACAGTGAAAGCGCACTGACTCAGTGACAAGACAACCCAGTTCAAGCGAGTTTAGCGAGTGTTACACGGGAATAATAAATTAGAGAAGTCACGGGAATAATAAATAAGAGAAGTCACGGGAATAATAAATAAGAGAAGTCACGGGAATAATAAATAAGAGAAGTCACGGGAATAATAAATAAGAGAAGTCACGGGAATAATAAATAAGAGAAGTCACGGGAATAATAAATAAGAGAAGTCACGGGAATAATAAATAAGAGAAGTCACGGGAATAATAAATAAGAGAAGTCACAAGACCGCTTGAAATGGTGGGGGATGATTAGATCACAGTACTGCGATGTTTCTTTACAAGGTTTCTTTTACAACGTTGACCTTTGAGTGTCTTGGGTCTTTTAGTGTACAGTCGATATCAGCCAACTGGTCGATATGACTCGTAATAATGGCAAAAGAATACATTTCATATTCCTCTCCTGCTGGTGAGTTACAATTATATTATCTTCGCAAAGCGTGAGGTATTTGGTATTCAAGTTTGCGTGACTGTCTCTGTGCTTGTGGGTTGGGTTTCATTTTGTTTCCATGGTAACCTAACTAATTTTATTCATTACTTTATCATTGATTCAACCCAGTTATCGATAACTGAGTTCGTTTTACTTTATTACCGAAAAAAAAACAGCAGTTGGTTTGTATCTTATTATGAATAAGGAATGTCACCTTATTGATCAAATTGTCTCCTAATATATGTATATATATATATATATATATATATATATATATATATATATATATATATATGTATATACAAGTTTCGTATGAGGGAAATTTGAAGTGAGATTTTCTTTATCTATATGTATAAATATATATATATATATATATATATATATATATATATATATATATATATATATATATCTAAATAGCAACAACTGCAAAGAACATCATTGTCTTTATTTATGTCCAATTCGTGAGTCCAAATCACATTATCTCCGGCATAAACAAGTTTCGCAATTCAAGATGTTTGATATTGAAGCTTGCGTGAGCAACTCTCTAAATATATCTGTGCCTGGATTTTGATTCGTTTAGTGGGGGACGTAACTTATTTTGTTCAATAATTTATGAACACCTCGTAGACCACCGCTTTCCTCTGGATAGGTTCATTTCTCTCTAACACTTGGTGAAAATCTGAACATTGACCTCCAGGTCCGTCCCCGATCTGTCTATCTTTCATTGAATGCAAATTGCACGATATATCGAAAGCCTCACATTAACAGCTTTGATATTACTGTCATTCCATACGACTCCGTTACTTACTCTCTCTCTCTCTCTCTCTCTCTCTCTCTCTCTCTCTCTCTCTCTCTCTCTCTCTCTCTCTCTCTCTCTCTCTCTCTCTCTTTCCCTCCCTCTCTCTCTCTCTCACACACACACACACACTATAACTGATAGTCTCTTTCTCTATTTATATCTTACCATCTCTTCTTTTTCCCATCCCCATTTGAGTTTCTTTAATTTTTAGAGTTTTACGAAATTTATATTTTATAACGCAAAATCTTTAAAAAAATAATAAAAAAGAGCTATTTATTCCATAGGCTGAATGTTATTTCTGCAACGTTACCCTAGGCCCTGGACTATGAAAAATATTATTGTGAATTATTTTGTCCATCATTGTAATCAAAAACTTCAGGATCAAACACATCACGTATTCGGCTGTAGTAAACCGTATATTCCACGCCCAAAGCATATATTGTCTCCACAATTTGGTCAAAATAATATTATACTCAATGCTTGGACCAATCTCGAAGCGATCTTTTTTTTTCGATTTCTTCATACACTCGACACAAACTCTGCGCCATCGGGTTTCCCGTTTTCGTGCGCAAAACACAACTCGCGTCTAGATCTATCTTTCGACGCTCTATGGAAAGCAAAATGGAGATCCTGATTAAAAACAGTTCCATTGGTATCTTCAGACGCCAGCTCATTACATCTTTATATACGATTTTTTTGCGTGCACTTTAGACAAGCTTTGAAGCGTCATGAGCTTGGATGATGTTTTACTACACTTTTGTCTCTCCGAAAATAAATAAGGTCCGATGAAAGATAGTTATTATGTGGTGTCGGATATCTTAGGTTTGTGGAGATAGTCTATACCGAGATTGCTGTAACGATTTTCTCCACATCTGTAATCCCTTATAACTGTTTTCTTGATGGATGCAAAATGTAATATGGAAGGCATCATCAAAACAACCTGAATACTATGAGCATAGTAGGTGTGTACATGAGCATGAAGGCTCTCTTTGTTTATTTTTTCATCAGTTTCTTTTCCTCTATTAAAAGTGAATGATGAATGATACTTTATATGCGTTAGTTCGTTAAGTTATGATAATAAAGAGTGGTGTGTGATATCCCTAAGCTGTGGGTTGCGACATAAATCACGAAATTCTGGATTTATTTCTTTAGTTCTTGGGATTAAGACCACAAATTAATATTCCGTTCCCAACCTTTCATATCCTTATGTCTAACATTTATCCACTGTCTCGTTCTCAGTTCCTTTCAATTTTTTTCGATTAATTTCTCCTCTTCGTTTCGTATCGGAATCCTTGAAAAAGAATGATTTTTTTATACTGTAATCGCTCTCAGTCAAGCTGACCTGTGCCTTCATTTTTGCTCAATAAACAGGGAGAAAAAGTATGAGACGTCACTGCTGGCTCTGAACAGTGTGAGAACAATAGGAGTTGGGTTATTTTACCCCTTGAGCAGCTTCAAAAGTTACAACGAGAAGCGACTTTTTCTCATACCATATATGACCAAAGTAAAGCTTATCTGCTCTAAATATTTACTACCAATCTAAATCTAATACTCATGGAATCATAATTATATCTATAATAAAAAAAAAAGATGAAATGAAGGCAGAAGCTGGAGGGAAGTGGGCAAATCCAAAATATATCAATAATACAAATTATGTTGTTTTATATGGATTTTAGAAGGCCATAAAAATGGCCATGTTTAAAGATGGCAAATTATGAGGAAAATATGAGCCAAAGTTTATAATTTATTATCCGTTTTGTGCTATACCTAAACAACAACGAATGCCCTTGAATTTCTTTGCTGAATAAATAAGGATAGGTCAGTAAATCCGTTTCGACTTGGTTGAAGAGGATAATCCTACAGCAAAGCAGGCCACTGTCAACTCCTTAGTTTGCCCTTTGCTCTCACTTATTTATTAACAACTTGCTAAAATTTCCTTAAATTCTTTTAGTTTGACTTGCCTATCATATGAAGGTATGGGACTGAAAGGATATTTAAAATGCATTTCTTTTTTACCTCGAGGAATATTTTTTTTTTAAATCAAAGAGGGGAAAAAGGATTTTTTCCTTTCCATTTGTTTCCTTCTTGTCCTTGATTGTAAAGTCAATTAACAGAGATAGACAATGATACATGAACAAAACAAAAGTGGCAAAATAAACTTTAAAAGTCGACTACGAATAGATGAAGAAAAACGATTAATAAAATAAATACGATACCATCAGGTATCGATCCCAAACTCTGTCGATTTATTCTCTTCACGATCTGATCTCTTGTGCACCTTTGATTGTCTCTAATATTGCCAGGAGCCTGGGACACACACAGGTGCTCCAGACAAGCCAATTATGGAGAACTGAATAAATACAGAACCTTTCGTATCGGTCCTTCAGTTCGATACTCCATGGTCAAGGCTTGTTTCAATAAAGGAAGAAAAGGTGAGATACCAATAAAGGGTTCTAAACGATTTGAAAAGAATTGGAAGAAAAATATTTTTATGACGTCACATCCCGTTCGCCACGTTTATAGGCTGGTTCTAAACAAGTTATCCTTCATTGTCGCTCAACAGCAACATTGTCTCAAATGTATCAAAACCATTTACTAAACGGAAAAATTTTGCTCTTAATTGGCGTAAACTGTGGTAAGTAAAACTCACTAGTTGATATAGCACCAGAGTCGGCTCAATGCTGATTAAAGGCGATGCCTCTTATTGTTCTCGGATTGTTTACTTCTGAAAAACAGAGGCTTCACTCTCTGAGGCACGGACTTTATGAGGTCTTCACTCAGCTCTTTGAACTGGCATCTGCGTGTATCTTCAGAGCGTTCATTAGATGGTCGAGTGGCCCACACGCTCGCCCCTACTTATAAGCTGAATAACTGAAACTGTTCAATTCTCTCATCCGGCTAGTGGTAGATGCTTCAGGATTAAGTCTGTTCTGTCTTGTATGAATGAAGTAAACCGACTAATTCTGCTCTTTCCCAATCTGTTTTTAGATTCTTTTAAACGCTTATTAGAAAGCTGCGAATTTTCGCACTCAGTGCACAAACGTGCACTGCCTTGCGGGAATTCATTTGACACATTCTACCTGTTTTGACCTTTCTCTCGTGATCACAACCCCCATAATATTTTCACTCTCTCTCTCTCTCTCTCTCTCTCTCTCTCTCTCTCTCTCTCTCTCTCTCTCTCTCTCTCTCTCTCTCTCTCTCTCTCTCTCTCTCTCTCTCTCTCTCTCTCTCTCTCTCTCTCTCTGACACATTCTATCTGTCTTGAGCTTTCTCTCGTGATCACAACCCCCATAATATTTTCTCTCTCTCTCTCTCTCTCTCTCTCTCTCTCTCTCTCTCTCTCTCTCTCTCTCTCTCTCTCTCTCTCTCTCTCTTTACGAACCCTCTCACCCATCACACCCTGAAAACAAAACTTCAAAAGAAATCCGGAGATGTCTGTAAAAGAGAAAGTTCCTTTAATGTTACGCTATTAAATTTTATTCATATACGGTAATGAAGGATTTTTGGCATAAAATAGAAAAACAACGCTGAACCTTAAAATCTCGCCCAGACCAGCGTTTGTTCATTTCTTAGAGCTCTTTCCCTTTCAAAATATAAATAAGTAAAACCAACAAAACAAAAGCCAAATGCCCGCTCTGGTAGTATTGCAGAATGCCTCGAAGAAATTACCGGGTGATAAATAAAAACGTGCATTTCTCTTTCAGGATTTTCTCTGCAAACGGCGCTTTTACTGTTTAGGAAATAATCTACATAGGGAATGGAATAAATTTGAAAAAAAAATATTTATTTAAAATTTCAATAAGTGAAAATCGTAAAAGCTGTAATATATTCGTCGTTTCGCTAAAACTAGTGAGTCAGAGAAAGATACCTGAAGACCGAGTTTCATTTTTTCAGGAGCATGACTGGCTGAGAGGACAGAGCGTACCCCACTTCGCTGGTTTGAGCCCCACACCATCAACTGGTGTTAAGGGCCGCATCTTTCCACATCTACTGTGCCCGACGGGGGGCTTAAGTTTGGTATGCAAAATGCAGAAAAGGCTGGAGATCATCATGGAATGTACGGGCTATATCAAACAAACAAGCAATATGACTTGTCATGTTTGATTTCTTAATTTTAACTGATGTTAATTGTTACTCTTTGACATAAACTCTCCAAACATTAAGAAAATGTCATCTCTAACTTTAACACTTTGCTTTCGGGTAAATGAATAATACCGTTAGTTTGGGAAAGGTTTAAAAAGGAATTTTCTTTGTTTATTGTTTTTTTTTTTTTCCATTTTTTAAAGCTGACTCTCTTGTTGTTACATTGTTTAATTTCCTTGTTAACCGCTGATGTTTAAATCTACACAGAAAATGGCTTATATGAACAACCCTGCCATAACTTACAACGAATTGTTTGAACGGCTATACAATTTTTTTTGCATTATATTTCAAGACAATAAGGAAAGCATTTATTTTTTACGTGGTCTTTAGTCAAACTTAAAAAAATAATCCGAAGATATTGGATAAATTAACCTTTTTTTTTACTTTTTCTCAGATCATTTTGATAATTAAATTATAAATATATTTCCCTCTTCTAGTCTCTCCGCAATGCTCATTTAGTATTCAAAATAATTCTAAACTGAAATGAAAATTTGATACGGTGATACAATGGAGACTTACATAAAGAGTATGTTCTGTACTTTTATCTTCATAATCATGGCATGACATGGTGTTACATAATCATGGCATGTCATGGTGTTACATAATCATGGTATGGCATGGTGTTACATAATCACGCCATGGCATGGTGTTACATAATCATGGCGTGGCATGGTGTTACATAACCACGGTATGGTGTGGTGTTACATAATCATGGTACGGCATGCTGTTACATACCCATGGTATGGCATGGTGTTACATAATCATGACGTGGCATGGTGTTACGAGAAATTCAATCAGCGCCGTGGAAAACAGAAACTTTCTTAAAACTTACCTCTTCTTTTTTTTTTAAATATTTTTTCGTAATTTATAGTTAAAAAAAAATGGAGAATATCTAATTCAAATCGCGTGCAAAGCTGAAATTGTTTGGTAGAATAAGTTTCAAAACTATAAATCATTCAACAAAGACAGTACATTTTTTCTTATAATTTCTAAGAGTAGTTTAACAATGAAATATAAATAATTTATCACATATCAATAACTTTATGTCTGAAACTAATGCACGCCGCAACTGAAATCCTCACGGACCCCTTTCTATCTAAAAACCGCAGCTCTGCCAAAGGAAAAAAAAAAAAACCCTCCGCCTACAATTTCTTTTAACGGCAAAGAGTTCCTTCATTTCCGATATAATGGCCGATGCCATTAGCTATCACTAAATTATTCATCCGAAAGAAAGAATCTTTTTTTTTTTGCTGGAATGTTCTAGATCTACATGTCAAAAAAGGCGTGGAAACTCCGAAACGCGAAGATTGCTATTTCTAAAGAGTTTTTTTTGTGAGTTGTGTGACGTTCTTGACACCTCTGGTAGTGTGAATACTGGCCGCTGTGCGCTATGTACCGTTGCCCTGGATTTTCGGGTTCATTGGGGAAGAACGGAGAGTTTATTTCTTTTTCTGAGTATACTGCTCTGTCTTTCTCTGTTTCTACTTGTCTTTCTTTCTCTCACACCTTCCCAGCCCCATATTCGTGGTTATAATCCACGTTTTGTTTTTTTGTTTTGTTTTGAGTTTTTTTTTAATTTCTTGTTCTTGTTCTTGTTCTTCTTGTTCTTGTTCTTGTTCTTCTTGTTCTTGTTCTTGTTTTTCTTCTTCTTCTTCTTCTTCTTCTTCTTCTTCTTCTTCTTCTTCTTCTTCTTCTTCTTCTTCTTCTTTTCATTATCATCATCTTCTTTTTCCTCCTCCTCTTCCTCCTCCTTGTCGTCTTCTTATCCTCATGAATTGCCTTAAATATGTTTTCCCTTTCCTTTCATTAACCAACACATTGGTGATAAACACCCCTGAAACAAGGATTTGTTCGTTAATGTACACACCCTTACTTACAAATCACTATCCACTTACTTTTTCATACTGTGCTATATCCGCCTAAATACAGAGTTTGCGTGACACGAACAATTCAGAGAGACACGTTTGAAAATGAATTAAAACAACCAAAAGAAAGAAGAAAAAAAAAACTTCGGGAAAACCCGGTTCGCGCACCATACAAAACTCCAGTTAAACGGACGCGCTCATAGCTTGAGAGGCATGCATTAGATTTCGCTAAAGACCAGGCCTAATTTGGGTTTCTAATTTTCGAGGCTACCACATGGAAATCTAAAATCTACAATATCCTGGGGTTTTGTTTTTTACAACCCGGCAGAAATTGAAACAAGGTATAAAAATTATCTTTACGGAGGTTGAAGATTCTGGCCACCGGTTCCTTTAATAGTTGGTCTTATAGAAAATTAATTAGGAAGAAATGAGACAAAAGAAATTCATCTCTTGAAAATTACGGTGATGGACTAATTCATCCGAAATCATTTTTCTAAATATTATTTGAAAAGATCTTTACTAGCGTACCAGAATATTGATTTTAATAGTTTTCCTAAAGATTATTATTATTATTATTATTATTATTATTATTATTATTATTATCATCATCATCATCATCATCATCATCATCATCATCATCATCATCATCATCATCATCATCATCATCATCATAATCATCATAATCATTTTCCACAAGCTCGTTTTACAATGCCATTTCCATCATGCATGGCACTGACGAAAGCTTTTAAATAGTTTTACATAATAAAAGCCAAGTGACTCACACAATTAACTCTGGCAGTTAAAAACAAAAATAAAAGAGAAAGAAAAAAGAAAATTGATTGGAAGACCAGCAAATCACTGCACCCTGTTCAATTGGATCTCTTCAGAGTCTAACACAAATGATTTGAAAACAATTTTCTGTAACAAACAAAAAAAAAAATCAATTAACCTGCCTTTGCACGCCACGCCGACTAGATAAGATGATAAAAATCACCGTATAATTTCAAGCGCACCAACTTTGAAGTTAATGTTATCACAATTTCTCTAATTCGAAAAAAGAAATTAAGCTTAGGGCGCCAGTATAATGGGAGACGAGCCATGGCTAGCTGATAACAAGTAGAGGTAGACGTAGGATAAAAAGGATTCAAACAGAGGTTACGAATTATATCTCTATAGGCTATTATTAGCTAAATTATCATTTTTTTAAATGTCAGTACAGTATTGGAACATTATTAAAACATTATAACAATAAGTTTATACAATCAAAGTCATCAAAGTCGAGTGACTAACACAAGTGCTAACAGTCGAAGCCAAAAAAAAAAAAAAAAAAAAAAATTGATCGGAAGGCAAGCAAATCAAACTGCATTCTGTTTAATTGAACCTCTTTTGAGTTTAATTCAAGTAAATTGAAAGCAATAGGAATAAAAGCATGGATCAAGACTAAACAAAACAAAGCAAAGCAAAAAACAGTCAAAACAAAATCAAAACCTCAATTAACCTACACTCCGATTAGATAAGGTGATAAAATTGCTGTAAGCTTCCAAGCGCACCAACTTTGAATTTAATGGCATCACAATTCCCAAAACGCTTCTCTAATTTAAAAAAAAAAGAATACCAGTTAACGTTAAGGCACCTTTTAGAGGAGCGACAGGGCAAGATGATAACAAGTAAAAGTAGACTGGAATAAAAAGGATTGAGAGAGGTTATGAATTCTCTCTTTAGAAGTTTAGGCTATTATTGGCTAAAATATCCCAGGTTTTGTTATTGTCAGGACAATTTTGGAGGCCTATTAAAACATTCTTACGCTGATATTGCCAAAGCAATCAATCTCGAAACTGTTATTCTTATTTTTCCCATTTTCTTTATCAAAAGTTTAGGGTGCAAACAAGATTAAAAGTTATTTCATGCATTTAGATTTGGACGGCTCAGTTTTTATTTGTTCTATGTCCACATGACGTAGTTTTGAGAAAATGGCTTTGAAACTTTCATGCGCCTTATACTCATATATTGGATATGGAACAAATTTAATGAGAATTTGACTCACTTTGCTTGACTGTTGGTTTTAAAACTAACAGGGCGTATAGATGATGTTTTTAGGGGATGGAAATTGACGCTAGCTCTAATTCAGTGAAACTGGACATAGAACAGATGTAAACTGTGGCGTCGATTTAAAACCTCAAGAGTTTGAATACTTAAAATACCAGTGATTATCATTTACATTTGCAAGTACAGTGTATTTCTTCTAACAATGTGGCATTTTCAATTTAAAAATGAATTCACAGTCATCAGTCCGCCACGCACACACCCTCTCCCCTCCCCCCTTTTCATCCATTCTCCAGTCCATCTCCCCCCATTTCCTTTGTGATCTTCTTCCATTTTCCACAACAAAAAATTCCTGTTTCTATAATTATGGATGTTTTGCTGCCAGAAAAATTCCTGTTTCTATAATTATGGATGTTTTGCTGCCAGAAAAATTCCTGTCTCTATAATTATGGATGTTTTGCTGCCAGAAAAATTCCTGTCTCTATAATTATGGATGTTTTGCTGCCAGAAAAATTCCTGTTTCTATAATTATGGATGTTTTGCTGCCAGAAAAATTCCTGTTTCTATAATTATGGATGTTTTGCTGCCAGAAAAATTCCTGTTTCTATAATTATGGATGTTTTGCTGCCAGAAAAATTCCTGTTTCTATAATTATGGATGTTTTGCTGCCAGAAAAATTCCTGTTTCTATAATTATGGATGTTTTGCTGCCAGAAAAATTCCTGTTTCTATAATTATGGATGTTTTGCTGCCAGAAAAATTCCTGTTTCTATAATTATGGATGTTTTGCTGCCAGAAAAAGAAATCTTAAGGTGGAAATCACCATCCACTGACTGTGGAGCTGATGCTAATATCCTGGTGGTCATAACAGGCCAGACATTTCCCTTTTGACCAGCTGAGTTCTGCCTGCCATGAGATGGTCAGTCGGGGGATGAGTAGGTCATGCTGGCTCTCTTTGCGTCATCCCTGTGGTCAAAACACAATGTCTGGAAGATGACCGGACTAAAAGTGGAGAAAAATAATTCTACTTCGAAAAATGGCATAAGAAACGAAAGCCGTGATCATAAAACGAGGCTTGGGGAATTTGCCAAACAGATTTACTTTTTGCCTTTCAGAGTCTCTCTCTGATACCCTTGGTTACGTGTTCAGGTGATGGTTTTTTTTTTTTGGTTATGTTATTATGAGACAGGTATTTACAACGCTAATGAACCAGATCTAGACATGTACAGTTTTTGAACAAGCTGGTATCCAAGCCTGCGAACTTATCTGTATTCAGCTGATGTTTTTTTTTCCTTTTGTACCTCTATTACAAGTCACGACTGACGCTAGCAAGCTTGATCTAGACATGTACGGCGTTACTACCCAGACTAACGAGGCAAGTCTAGGCAATTAAGGTATTTCAGCTTAAATATCTAGAAATAAACGTTCAGAATACAGCAACCTAAGTCCGCTACAAACGAAATGTTTAGACGTTTAAGCTATAATAAGCCTGATATGGTTTAAAAAAAATAGATTTAAATGTTTAGTACACAATAACCTAAGTATGCTTAAAAAAAAAAAAAAAAAAAAAGCAATACATTTGCGTATAAGCTGTATTCCGCCTCCGATGCTAAAAAAAGCCAGATTTAAATGTTTAGAATATTGCATCCAAGACAAGCTAAACAACTAGATAAAAACGTTTCGGATATAAAAAAAAAACAACCCTGATTTATTCCAAAATTGTCAGGACATGGAGAGTATGACAAAAGAAGATTATTACGATGTTTTTTTTTGTTTTGTTTTTTTTTTTTTGTTAGTGTTGCTGTTGTTTGCTTTTTGATACAGTGGTCAGTTTTGCGTTCCTTAAATTTTCCCAAAGAAACTTATACTAAGATGGCCGCTGTCCATCTAGTCCGGCATGGGAGTGGCTAGACGGGATTCGATCCTACCATTATAATTATATACCATTTCAATCCAACACTTTACCAACTGAGCTGTCTTGCGCCTTTGAAGATTGTCAAAAGAAAACCGTTTTGTTTTTTTTGTTTTTTTTTAATTTAGAGTAAGTATAGGACAAAAGTAACACACCATGTTTTTTTGTTTCACAGAAAGACTCTAGACAATATCGATGGTTTATATTTCAAATCTTTACATGCTATGACCAAATGAAACACAATGGTATGTGTATGGAGATATGTCCGTTTACGTTTTAGACTGGAAAAAGGTAAGTAGATCAAAGAGTTAAGAAGGTTTTGGAAAAATAAATAGAGAGAAAAAGATGCTTAAACAAACAGACAGAAAGATAGACAAACAAACAGATGAATATAATAATGTAAAAAGAATTCCTTAAGAACCCATCATTAAAATCAAGAAAACTTTAAACAAGAACAAAAACGTTGATACACCCGATTCAAGTATTTCAAAACATCAAGATTTGAAAATTTCATTGGTAAAACCTTAGGTAAATCAAATTTACGTGCTTCATCCTCAACCCAACCACTCCCCATTCTACTTTCTCATCAAAAAAAAAAAAAACAATATTGAAGTATTCAAATCAAACACAATGCTTCAACATGGCGCATAGTCCAGTATCCAGTCTGACCATCCCACCACTGTAGGTACTCCGTGGTTACTGTACAGAGAGCCTGGTCAGGCAGATAAATAATGACAAGGGGAGATAATGCTAATGGCAGCACAGAGACGCCGAAAGGTCACCCTTCGATCGAGGCAGCCGGGGGGATAATGAAATTTGCTCGGAGGTTGAAGCGCACACAATCAGATTAGCATAAACCTCATATACAGGACTCCATACTACAGCCTGCTGGTTGATGTTCACACATGGTCCTCACTGGTCCTTCTCTCTCTCTCTGTCTCTCTCTCTCTCTCTCTCTCTCTCTCTCTCTCTCTCTCTCTCTCTCTCTCTCTCTCTCTCTCTCTCTCCCTCTCTCAGATTAGCATAAACCTCATATACAGGACTCTACACTACAGCCTGCTGGTTGATGTTCACACATGGTCCTCACCGGTCCTTCTCTCTCTTTATCCCTCTCTCTCTCTCTCTCTCTCTCTCTCTCTCTCTCTCTCTCTCTCTCTCTCTCTCTCTCTCTCTCTCTCTCTCTCTCTCTCTCTCTCTCTCTCTCTCTCTTTCTCTCTTTCTCTTTCAATCTTTCTGTGTCTGTCAGGTTTGATTACATGTCTATCTATCGCTTTCTCTTACTTTACCGTATATTTATTCAGTCTTTCTATGTGGCTACCTGCATCTCTCTCTCTCTCTCTCTCTCTCTCTCTCTCTCTCTCTCTCTCTCTCTCTCTCTCTCTCTTTCTCTCATTCATCCATTATCCTTACCACCCTCTTGTTTGTTATCCTCTCCCTCCCTCTATTCCAGTTTTATATTCCTCATTAGTTCACTTTTTCTGTTCCCTCACTTGCCTTGTTTTTCGCCTTTTAAAGTATGACTTAAAACTAATTAATAATTTTTAGCAGGAATTTTTTTCACTCCGCACAATTAACACCAAGATCTCAGCTAGAATTTTTTTCAGCCTATCACGCTAGAACTTTTTCTTCATTACGTAACAAAACCATTTGCCATCAATTACATAGTAATGATCCATTTGATTTCTTGAATCGAGATGTTGACCTAGGGTCAATTAATTATTCCCTTGGCGACCAGAGTATTTGCTCATCAGCCCGGGAGAGATTAGCTCTCCAAGTGTCAC
Source organism: Elysia crispata (assembly GCA_033675545.1). Lineage (NCBI taxonomy): Eukaryota > Metazoa > Mollusca > Gastropoda > Plakobranchidae > Elysia > Elysia crispata. The sequence goes on from JAWDGP010000710.1 coordinate 100,437, forward strand.
CTAATATAACTATTGTGTCGTGTCAGCAACACAATGTGATTACGTCACTATATTGCGATTCTTTTGATGTCGAGGAAAGGACCAGTTGAAGACAAATGCAATGGGGTACGTGCTGGAACTAAAAACAGAACTTTATAGCACTGGCAAAGTATGATAAAAATAGATCTACCATGTTTTGATAATTATAAATATGTGGATCTCCTAAGTCATGATATATATGGATCTGCCAAGTCAGATTACAAATGGGTCTAACAATTTATGATACATATGGGTCTGCTAAGTTATGATACGTATAGATTTTCTAAGTCATAATACTCATAGATCTGCTAAGTCATAATACGTTTAGATCTGCTAAGTCATAATACGTATAGATCTGCTAAGTCATAATACGTATAGATCTGCTAAGTCATAATACGTATAGATCTCCTAAGCCATAATACGTATAGATCTGCTAAGTCATAATACGTATAGATCCGCTAAGTCATAAAACGTATAGATCTGCTAAGTCATAATACGTATAGATCCGCTAAGTCATAAAACGTATAGATCTGCTGAGTCATAATATGTATGGATCTACTAAATCATAATATGTATGGATCTACTAATTTACAATACGTATAGATCTGCTAAGTCATAATACGTATAGATCCGCTAAGTCATAAAACGTATAGATCTGCTGAGTCATAATACGTATAGATCTGCTGAGTCATAATACGTATGTATCTACTGAGTCATAATATGTATGGATCTACTAAATCATAATACGTATGGATCTACTAAGTCACAATACGTATAGATCTGCTAAGTCATAATACGTATAGATCCACTAAGTCATAATACGTATGGAGCTGCTAAGTCATAATACGTATGCATCTGATTAGTCATAATACGTATGAATCTACCAAATGGTGACATATGAACCTGTCGAGTCACGATACACATGGATCTGCCACACCATGCTAATGCCACCTGCGCTCATTAATCAAGCTTTACCTGATATTTATTTTCCCCCAGTTAGCGTAACGTTCCAGTTAGCCCAAGCCTTTCAAACTTAATTACTGATCGGCGTCAATCAATAATTTATAGAGCCGTCACCTGCTCGCACGTGTGTCAGCTCACGCCACTTCTCCAGCCTCTGCTGAGTGGATTATCAATATTTGGGCTTAAGCTTAAAACAAAAAACAAAAAAAAACAACAAAACTGCAGAGTATTCAGTGCTCAAGCGTCAAAAAGAGTTTCCAACTTAGCCTTTTAATTAAAATGAAATTTTTAAAGAAAGTTCCTTAAGGTTTAAGTCTGGGGATGATTGACACAGCAAATCAAAATGTTCTGCAATAAATCGATCATATTTTATAGACCCGGATTTTGGGAGAAGGAAAAAACGTGAGGAAGGCAAATCTTGAATGATTAAAAGCTAATTTGCTGCGATAAAGCGTTAGTCCTTGTAAGCTTCTATGGGAATTTTATCTGCAATTGGTCCAGTGGTGAGCCTAGTATTCCAAAAAAAAAAAAGGATAAACAAAAAGCTAGCAAATATTTTAATATTTTTGTTGGTACTAAAGAATGTCAGAACATAATTTACTATCGAAAACGTGTGCCGAATATTTCTCTGGAATATCTATTTATATGACCAATACAGAAAAGAATACTCTTTCATAACTTTTAATTATTTTCTTAGAATTTAAACATGTTACGCGTATACGTATAGATTTGTTATCAGGAAAAAAATTGTTACAAAAATACAATATAAAAAAAGCGTATTGTGCCAGCCATCAACTTAAAAAACAAGATTAAAAAAATGACGAGAAACTAAGTGTCTGAATTATCTAAAGTGCAAAATCTATTTTGACAAGGACAGCAATCATATCAATTGTCGTGTCCAAAAATTATGCCGGTAACGAATCATTTATTTTTTTTTTTTATTTTTCCATTTCTGCTCGTGCTGGAGAGGATAAAAGCTTGTGAATGAATTGATCTGTGAATGAATAGATCTGTGAATGAATAGATCTGTGAATGAATAGATCTGTGAATGAATTGATCTGTGAATGAATAGATCTGTGAATGAATAGATTTGGGAATAAATATATCTGAAAATGAATAGATCTGTGAATGAATTGATCTGTGAATGAATAGATCTGTGAATAAATATATCTGAAAATGAATAGATCTGTGAATGAATTGATCTGTGAATGAAAAGATCTGTGAAGAAATAGATCTGTGAAGAAATAGATCTGTGAATGAATAGATCTGTGAACAAACAGATCTGTGAATGAATAGACTGTGAATAAATATATCTGAAAATGAATAGATCTGTAAACAAATAGATCTGTGAATAAATATATCTGAAAATGAATAGATCTGTGAATAAATGAAAGAGATCTATGAGATGAATAGTCCCAAAGGATACATCCTTTCTGATTGAAAATGTTTAAACACTATGAACAAGTCAATTTTGTATAGCAAGATGTAAATTCCTTCAGAGAAATTGAATCTCGGTTCCCTATAATGCGAAGGTACTGACTCATTTTGGGACTTTCCTATAAAATTAATAGAAGATAGAACTTATGATCATCACATTTCAAATTTTTTAACTTTAAAAACTGAACAAAAAAAGAAAAGATTTTCCAATCAAGACCTTTGCACAGATTTCGAGCAAGATCTAGCACCTGTTTAAATGTGCGAATGAAAATAACGATCAAAATCTTTTGGATTATGTCATGGAAAAAATATATTTAGAACGCAACATACCTAAAACAGATATAACACAAAGACAAACTGTAACAGTTGTAAGAAAATTAGAAGAAAGAAAGCTTGTAACAGAAGTCAAATTTAAATGTCAAAATTACTATTCTTTTCACTTCTTTGTACTTGAGCAAACCCATTGCAAGGTCCTTTCTTTAAAAAAAAAAAAAAAGGGTAAGGAGAGGAAAGAAAAATACAGATCATTAATAATTCTATATGTTCTAATATTAGTTTTAAAAATTTGAAAAAAAAAAAACAAAACAACCCAGCTATTTCGATAAAGGATGTTCAAACCTCACTATACTAAACCGTACATATTTTTATGAACTTCCCAAGTTTTTAGCGATTATTTTGATGCTTTCTGGTGCGTAAATCCGCCTTTCCACGAAAATAGTTTCACGGAAAAATAAAATGTTCTCATTAGCAACGGAGCAAACTTGTCAGAACAATCGACAAAGGTAGACACTCAAAAAGATTTTAATAGTAATCACTGTGCCTCTTAATAGAGGAGAAAAAAAACAAACATTTTTTTCTCTTCTCTGACACTCCGGGACATGGTGTTGTGGATGAGCTATTTATCAAAGAACAAAAAAATATAATTATTAATGAATCTTACTTTTTTTTGTAAAAAGGTTTGTTTAGTAACCAGTTTTGAGAGTTTTATTGTTAACCTTCCTTAACAGTAAGAGGATAACAGACTTATTGAAACTAATTAAGAAATAAAAACATTCCCACTCTGAATGATACGGCGTGTATTGTAAATAAAACTCGATATTAATTTGACGAACTTTTTGGGCCATATCTGGTGTGATTAAAACCAAGCACCTAAAGCTTCGAAACTGTCTAAAGCCACAAGTGACGTCACACTTTTTCTCCTAATTTTGAATTTTCTGACCTAACAGTTGTACCTGTCTCGCACTCTAGTAGCGCATGAGCGAACGTTTTCAGGTGCGGAGAAAAAAAAAGTTATGGTTGTCAGCGTTCTTTTTATTTCTTCAACCGATGACTCATTCAACTAAGATTAAACATTTATGCTCACCACCGCACTCAGTGACGCTAAGGTTATTCCGACCTAGAGCGCTCCATTACAAAACTCAATTCCTGTTTTGTTTTGTTTTGTTTTTAATCCCGCACAAAACCCCTGTCAGCTTTTCTACCGCGCTCCATTGTATTTGTTCATACACGCTTTCAGTCTTTGACGCTCGCGATAAAGATTGCTCTCTTGCGAGTCTCTTCTGGCCTGTTGTACTGAACAAGCGCTTGAGTGGGGATGCAAAACAAAACAAAAAATAAATCATTGCGATGTTGTCGTGTGATCGAAATATGAAGCACACCCTTAGGGGGTCCAGTCTCGGTCGTGTGATGACCATTTCATGTCGTGATAACCTCTGGCTCACCTTCTTGTCAGCGTGAGGGCAGAGGTTGTTCCGTGGAGCGTGGCAAAGTGAGTACCAGGCAGCATACGGTGAAGGACTGGCAACGAGCGACTCCTTGTTTCTTATTATTTCACATGTTTGTATAGATCTTGTTCTCTTCTTTTCATTTCTATTTCCTCTGTGTACTGTTTAATTCCATGGCATGGGTTTTTTTTTTTTTTTTGTTTTTTTTTTCTTTGCTTAAGAAGCCTTAAGATATCTTGCCAGGGCAAGTAGAGACAGTTGTATAGATAAAACTATGCACAAGTTATCACGATAGAGTGCGCAAATTGAGGGGAAGATTTCAATTTCGATCCGTTTCAAGAATAACATTTTGCGATTTTTTGTGAAGGGGCCATATTTACTAGTTTTACTAGTTCTAGATTTTTATGATCCCCCTTTTTTTT
>JAWDGP010000710.1:112500-117500 GCA_033675545.1 Elysia crispata
TTTGTTAATAACTTTAAACAAAATTTTTGTCCACGTTTTTTTTTAAAGTATTTTTACTTTTTTAAGAACTAAGGATACTCTATTTGCATATAATCTTCAGCTTTAAAAGGGAAAAAAGAAGCAATAAAGAAAACATTTGAGCTAAAACGTCAAAAGAACATTTTTTTGGTGTATGTCTTTTTCTTTCTTTATTTTATCTTTTCATTTAAAACCGCAGCAGACATATCTGTTTAAAATGTTAAGCGTTGGGGAAAATACACAGCCAGAAGAAAAAACATTTTTGCTAATAAGTATGACATTTTTTGTTTGTGTCTTTGTATTTCTTTTTTTTTTTTTTAATTTTAAAGTAGGACGGACATGTCTTCATATCATTTTTTGGCTTTGGAGAAAATAAAAGCAATAAAGAAAACATTTTTTTGTTAATAAGTTTAAATAACAGTTTTGTTTTTGTTTTTTTTGCTACAATGTCTTTTATGGCTTTTTAAACTTAAAACTAGGGCAGACTTGTCCGTATGATTATAATCTTTAGCTCAGAATAAATTAAAAGCGATAAAGGGAAAACATTTTGCTGATAAGTTAAAATGACATTTTATGTCTATGTCTTTTATGGCTTTTTTAGCTTAAAACTAGTGAGGCTTAGCAGCATAATTATAATCTTGAGCTTTGAAGATAATAAAAAAGAGCAATAAAAAGGAAAACAATTACTTATAAGTTAAAGTAATATATTGTTGCTTCTGTGTTGTGAGAATTATTGCTCATGGACAGAGAGAGAGAGAGACAAAGAGACACAGAGACACAGAGAGAGATAGAGAGAGAGAGAGAGAGAGAGAGAGAGAGAGGCAGAAAGATAGAGAAAAAGTAGAGAAATAGAGATCAGAGAGACAGATGTCAGAAAGATTATTGCTTGCTCAGTTGGTTGAGATGCTTACTTTTGTTTTTGCTTTTGTTTTTTGTTTTTTTCGTTTTTTTTAAGTTGTGTTTTTTAATATGAAGCGGTTACAATCGATTGAAAATTACGTTTCTAAGACGATAAACAACTGTTTTCTTTCAATGTCCTTGATATTTCTGCGCTGTAAGGGAGTCTAAATAAAAGAGATACAGAAGGATCCTAAATGCTTTTCTATACAATCCTAAGACAATGAGATCCAGATTTTGGTTTCTTTGATAATTAAGTTAACCTCATTAGTTAATTCGACTTGGCACCGATCAAGGTCAAGGTCCTTCTGACTTGTTACCTTTTTTTTTTTCAAATATGAACTTTCATAACAGGGGTAAAATAGTTTACGGTACGTCATGTATGGTAAATAGAATGTATTAGCCACCATTGTTCTGTGGGATATTTCTGAACGGACATAATGCTCAAAGCTTTTTTTAAGCCAACAGACTTGGCCGCAACCCTCAACCTTACATGAGAAACGAAATGGCACAGGACCAAACCTGCAGCAAACGGAGTTCGTCAGAGCCACCGGACTCCAGATTTGACAGACTGTCAGTGTCACGGACACGAAGAAGAAGAAGAAGAAGAAGAAGAAGAAGAAGAAGAAGAAGAAGAAGAAGAAGAAGAAGAAGAAGAAGAAGAAGAAGAAGAAGAAGAAGAAGAAGAAGAAGAAGAAGAAGAAGAAGAAGAAGAAGAAGAAGAAGAAGATATATGCTTCAAAGATTTAGTATGTCTTCACAAAATGAATTGATGTTGAAATATCCTTGAACTACTGGACTAAAATTATTTTAGTCTTCTGTAGAAGTTTGACTTCAGTGGCCTTCGGATGTGACATCTGCTCTGGAATCCAGAGGTAAGGGAGTTCGAAACTTGACACGAAATTTTCGTTCCTGACTACTTTGCAAGATTCATACTTGAGATGCTGATCTGCTCGATGAAAGGTTCTGTGATGATTTGTAGTTTGTTTATTCAATTGCTGTAAATTCTTAACGGAATATCCTTTTATGAGTCTCTCAGAGTCTATAAATTAATATCAAGCAGGACAGGGTTGTGTGAGTGAGAGTGCAAGCTCATCAGATAAACAAAACCGCTGACAATTCTCTTCTATATAAATATATAAACCTTAGTTTTATTAAGCAAACACTTAGTTGGTCCATGAAGTTTCTAAGCTCATATTGAGACGCAGTGGATAATTCGATGGTTACTGTAGCGTGGTCGGAAAACTGTGACAAAAAAGACCCACCTTAAGAATAGCATACAGTAGTGAGTTTTTCTCTTAGAATGCATTGCTCAATGCGAGGTAAGTTCCTCATATTTCGGAATTCTTTTTTAATTTAATTTTTGTTTCATACACTTGGTGTAATTTCACTGCTGGATGGCATAGATCTTTCACTCTTGTTTAGAACCAGTTTCTAAGTGTTGTCTAGGGAAGTAAAATCGTGCCTTTTCTACACTTTGATATGTGCCCCTATGACATGCATGAAAATTAAATGAAAAAAGAAGTATATAACAAACGAAGCAGCTACTTTGTTGTACTGTAACCGTACGGTCCAAATACAATTTACAACAATCATGGTGGGTTGTGTGAATTTTAAAACACTCATGGAGAATGTGGTGAATTTCAATAAAGTTGAAAAACATAAACACCCATACGTTTTTATCTTCACACAAAACAAAACAAACCAAAACTTTACAACTTTTTGTTTCTACACTGGATTATTGAAGCCTGGTTGGTCTGCCTGCTTTTTGTTGCTTTTTTTTTTTTTGTATGTTTGTTTTGTTTGTTTTGTTGGTTTCTTCTTAATTCTTTATTTTCCTTATCGCACCCTTGCGGCCTTTTTTTTTCGCTGCTCCCTTGACCTAGATCATTAGTGTGTTCTTCTCGTGAGCTAGAGAAAAGGCACAGTGTTTATAACACAGGTGTGTAGTTGAGTAGCCTAGTGTGTTACTCTCGCCCCAACTTGGCGCGCGCCTCTCTCTGATTTCACGGGTGAAGGTGGTGAAAGAATCAAAACAGATGGGACTTTGTAGGCCTGGCGTCCTCCTCCGAAGGTAAACACTGGGAGGGTGGGCATAAAGTTTGGTTTGGGAAGAATGTGTGAGGAAAATAAAAGATAAAGTGCCTGTGTGTGTGTGTTTGAGAGAGAGAGAGAATTGGAGAAAAACTGGTAGGTGAAGAAGAATGGATGAAAACTTTACTGAGAAGCAGAGCAGTAGAGGGTGAGAGAAAGAGAGCGAGACAGAGAGAGAGAGAGAGTGTGTGTGTGTGTGAGAGAGAGAGAGAGAGAAAAAGAGAGAAAAGAGGGAGACAGACAGACAGAGAAACAGAAAGAGAAGTGAGAAAGAAACAGAGGTGGAGATAAATTGGATGCGGGAATGAGTTAGTGAGAGACTAAAGAGAGAGAGAGAGAGAGTGATGGTAAATTAATGAAAGAGAGAAAGAGAGAGGGAGAGCGCGTGCGAGACAGAGAGAGAGAAAGAGAGCAATAGAGAAAAAAAAAAGTTTAGTAGTGTAGAATTCAGAGTCATTTTTAGACTTGCAATGAGATGCAATGCAATTTCGGTATTATTCATGACCAAATATCATAAATAAATATCAACCAGATGGCTAAGAAATTTTCCAATCCATATGAAAAATAATGAATTCAAGCTCACGACATTTTGTTGGGATAAATCACAGGTATGTCTGGTCGCCGGTGGATTTGTATCAATTCAATAAACAAATAAAGATTTAATTATTGGAATAGAATTAACGAAGGAGGGTCGGAGACTATGCAGTGCAATTCTTTTTATATTGCTTGTGCTAGAGAGACTTAGTCTAAGAGCGGTCTGACCATTGCGGGTTTTAACACACTATGTGCTAGAGTGCGTGTCTAAAAATAGGGTATTGTTTTTGTCATTATTATTATTATTATTATTATTATTATTATTATTATTATTATTATTATTATTATTATTATTATTATTATTATTATTATTATTATTATTATTATTATTATTAGTATTATTAGTATTAGTATTATTATTATTATTATTATTATTATTATTATTATTATTATTATTATTATTATTATTATTATTATTATTATTATTATTATTATTATTATTATTAATGGTTTTGTTGTTGTTTTTCTAGGAAATGGGTTGTGAAGATTTATTTTCCAAGAATACCAAGTCATAGAGCATACAACATCTTTTTTCACACTTACAACAAATAAATTGGCTTTTGAAGGGATAAAAACATTTTTGATTAGGACCCAGTAACTATCTTTCACATGAATTATGAATATTATCCATTGAAAAAGAAAAACATAGAAAAAGCGGTGGCTCAAATTACCTTGCGTAATATCAATATCAATCATAGAGATAAAAAAAAATTCTAAAAAAGTGATATTCATATTTAAATTAATATTATTAAATTATTTTTTCATAACTTCCCGTTTAATTTGGACTATTTATAGATCAATCATTAAATCAATGAATTAGTCAATGAATCAATCAATTAGTCAATTAATCAATTAATTAACCAATTAGTTACTTAATCAATCCATTGATCAATTAGTCAATCAATCTATCAATTGACCAGTCATTTAGTCAATCAATCAAACTATCAATCGGTTAATCAATCAATCAATTAATCAATAAATCAGTTAGTCAATCAATCAATCAGACCGTAAGTCGATCAATCAATAAATCATTTAATCAACAAATCGATTAGTCAATCAATCAATCGAAAGCTAACATTTCACTTAAATTGAAAATATTTTTCCACCTGAAACTAGTTATTGAGGAAACTTCAACATAACATTATCCTTAACTGTGTGTGTGAACAACAAAACTGCCATTACCTCAGTACGAGTTATAATACCAAAGGAGTGAGATCAGTCTAGAAGAAAAACAGAAGGTAATGCAATGCCATATTTTCAGATCTTTTATAATTTTATAAAAACATAATTTAAGAGCAAGAAACAGCTTTTGTGCGAGTTAGCCTGGCGTTAGAAGAATGTGCGCTTCGAAGACGTTATGTTAATTCCAATGCTCATGTGAACGCAAATACGAGTAA
>JAWDGP010000710.1:122500-125696 GCA_033675545.1 Elysia crispata
AATCCGCCTGATGTTTTGAAAAACAGAAATCAAATGTCGTCTGGAAAGGAAACAGCTCTTGGACTCATGGGAACCTGAGAAGGAAAAAATTGCAAGAAATCATCGTCAGTTTCAATATCAGATATCTGTTACAAGTAATTTATAAACTCCACGTATGTAGAATCCATGCGATTACTTAAGAAGATTTTATAGAAGAAGGTTTCTAATATTGGTCCTTTTACAGAAATAAATTTGTTTCATGGTACAGGGTTATATCCTCTTGTCTTTCTTTGATCTTAATACTATCCTATAATATCAATTTATTTAACCGATTTCTAATTTCATAGTAAAAATTCGTTTCTGTATGTTTTCATGACATACTTTTGTAAAGAGCTGCAGTAGTGGATCAACCAATATTCAAAATGGCGATCTAAGATAGTGTGATGTGGAGAAACACCTCTCAACGTAATACAAGAGTGGGAAATCCCATTTTTTGTCTTTCAAACTTTCAAATTTGCTGTTTTAGATTTTTTTTTCTTGTTTTAAGTACACACTTTTTCAATTTGCATGTTGTTTGTATTCTTTGAACTGTGTAATCGTAGACATTTTGAATTTCTTCGTTGCACACGTCCTACCTTTAGTTGGGATGGTCCATTTGCTCATGCTACATACTTGCTTCTATTATTTTGTTTGTAAAAAGGGGGTAAAAGTGGACCATCCCTTATTTACTTCACTAATTTTTACCTTCCTGATATTTTTCTGCTAAAGAACCTTAATTGCAAAATTAGTCAAATAGAAGGCTATACCTTGAACAACTGAGTTAAAACTCATTCTGAAATTTATCAAAACCTCTCCCTTGATTTATCCAAAACGACTTAAAATGTGGGTTTATCTCACTCTTCCTTTTGGTTGACTAGTTTCAACAGACGCCGTAGGATATTGTGGATTTCCATCATTACTTTAACCATTTTCAGAACTGTATTCATGTGTGTGTGTGTGTGTGTGTGTGCCTTTCATCTCAATCAGACTTCCAGAATAGAAAAAATAAAGATCTTCCTGAGGGAAACTTTTTTCATAGTTTATTACTTGTCTTTACAAACTTTTTTTTTGCGTTAGAAACCGCAAATAACACCATCAAAAAGGATGGAAGGAATTATTTCTAATAACAGCAGTTACGCACATTTAAATCTCACAATTTGAACTTCACAACGCACGAGCGAAAACCAAGATTACACCTTTCTTCAATGAAAAAGATCTCGGCTTTATCAAACTATAATTAATTCCGGCTTCGAAAAAAAAAATCGTACTTCCAGAGCTTATTAAATTCTACCCCCTTCATTTATTGAATAAAGAACGTCCAATTTTGAGGGCGAGCTATTTCCATAGATTTAGAGCAATTTGTGTAAAACTAGATAATTGTCGCCGTGTTCGAATGTGCGCTCTCGTAAAATTGTTGCATCAATCCAGCGGCGCGTCTGAGCATGGATTTAATGTGTTTGCACTGGAGCAACTCGTTGGTGAGTAAAGGCTGGAGCGGAACGGCTCTTACCTGGATAGGTTTCTTTCCTTTTTTTGGGGGGGGGAAGGGGAATTTCGGAGGGGAGGGGGGTATTTTGTTTTGTTTTTTTTTTCTCTTTTTTTTTTTTTATTTTGTTAAATTTCATGCGCGAAATGGGATTTTGGAAAACGGAGACAGAAGGATTGGTTTAGCAACGTTTCCTTTTCACTAGAGGAAGAAAAAACAAAAAAAACAAAGCAACAACAACAACAACAACAACAGCAAATAAAGAAACTCTGGAACAGATCTTTTTTGTATACTTTTCCCGCGTACATAAAACGAATTCGCAGAGTCATTTGGGAAGAGACGAATTAATTTGGGAGGCCAAGCTTTTCTTCCCTCATGGGCATTGAAGTCACCGGTGTCGTAATTGGAACTTTACGCGGTTGTAAAGACATAATTAAGGATGGCTTTCAATCGAATCGGTATTTTGTTGTCTTTTTGTTTTTTATTTCGTTTTCTGATTGTGTTTCGGCTATTGAAAGCTAAATTCATTTAGAAAAAGAACAGAGTTTATAGATCACCTAGTTAGGAAGTTTTTGAGGTGATCTTTCCAAACTTTATTTGGTCGAAATAATTATAGTACAATACGATTTGTGATTCTCTTTATGCATAGAGCCTTTAACCTTCGACTCAGCAATGAAAATTAAACCCTAAGTTATATTCGTTCTTAATTACATTAATTCTCTGGTGGCTCTTAAGTCATTAATTATACTGAGAGTATGCCGCAACTAATAAAAAAGTAAAAAATCATGTTCTTTTACATCGTAATAATTCGATTCCGAAATAAGAACCGGTTTTCACATCCAAGAAAAACAAAAAGAATCGATATATTGCGTTGCATTTAAAAATCTCTTAAACAGGTAGGAAACATTAAAAAACAAAAGCATATCCCTTACTTTGATTTCGAAACCTTTAACTAAACTAGATTTGTGTACATTGATCTTATCTTAGTGAAGAAACCTTTAACTAAACTAGATATCTGTAAATCAATCTTATCATAGTGAAGAAACCTTTAACTAAACTAGATATCTGTAAATCAATCTTATCATAGTGAAGAAACCTTTAACTGAACTAGATATCTGTAAATCAATCTTATCATAGTGAAGAAACCTTTAACTAAACTAGATTTCTGTATATCAATCTTATCATAGTGAAGAAACCTTTAACTAAAGTAGATTTCTGTACATTGATCTTATCTTAGTGAAGAAACCTTTAACTAAACTAGATTTCTGTACATTGATCTTATCTTAGTGAAGAAACCTTTAACTAAACTAGATATCTGTAAATCAATCTTATCTTAGTGAAGAAACCTTTAACTAAACTAGATATCTGTAAATCAATCTTATCATAGTGAAGAAACCTTTAACTAAACTAGATTTCTGTATATCAATCTTATCATAGTGAAGAAACCTTTAACTAAACTAGATTTCAGTTCATCAATCTTATCATAGTGAAGAAACCTTTAACTAAACTAGATTTCTGTATATCAATCTTATCATAGTGAAGAAACCTTTAACTAAACTAGATTTCTGTATATCAATCTTATCATAGTGAAGAAACCTTTAACTAAACTAGATTTCTGTATATCAATCTTATCATAGTGAAGAAACCTTTAACTAAACTAGATTTCAGTTCATCAATCTTATCATAGTGAAG
>JAWDGP010000711.1:0-2500 GCA_033675545.1 Elysia crispata
GAAAATGAGAAGGAGAAGGAGAAGAAGAAGAAGAAGAAGAAGAAGAAGAAGAAGAAGAAGAAGAAGAAGAAGAAGAAGAAGAAGAAGAAGAAGAAGAAGAAGAAGAAGAAGAAGAAGAAGAAGGAGAAGGAGAAGGAAAAGGAGAAGGAGAAGGAGAAGAAGAAGCAGAAAAAAAAATAAGAAGAAGAAGAAGAAGAAGCAGAAGAAGAAGAAGAAGAAGAAGAAGAAGAAGAAGAAGAAGAAGAAGAAGAAGAAGAAGAAGAAGAAGAAGAAGAAGAAGAAGAAGAAGAAGAAGAAGAAGAAGAAGAAGAAGAAGAAGAAGAAGAAGAAGAAGAAGAAGAAGAAGAAGAAGAAGAAGAAGAAGAAGAAGAAGAAGAAGAAGAAGAAGAAGAAGAAGAAGAAGAAGAAGAAGAAGAAGAAGAAGAAGAAGAAGAAGGAGAAGGAGAAGGAAAAGGAGAAGGAGAAGGAAAAAAAGAAGGAAAAGAAGGAGGAGAAGATGAAGAAGAAGAAGAAGAAGAAGAAGAAGAAGAAGAAGAAGAAGAAGAAGAAGAAGAAGAAGAAGAAGAAGAAGAAGAAGAAGAAGAAGAAGAAGAAGAAGAAGAAGAAGAAGAAGAAGAAGAAGAAGAAGAAGAAGAAGAAGAAGAAGAAGAAGAAGAAGAAGAAGAAGAAGAAGAAGAAGAAGAAGAAGAAGAAGAAGAAGAAGAAGAAGAAGAAGAAGAAGAAGAAGAAGAAGAAGAAGAAGAAGAAGAAGAAGAAGAAGAAGAAGAAGAAGAAGAAGAAGAAGAAGAAGAAGAAGAAGAAGAAGAAGAAGAAGAAGAAGAAGAAGAAAGAAGAAAAAGAAGAAGAAGAAGAAGAAGAAGAAGAAGAAGAAGAAGAAGAAGAAGAAGAAGAAGAAGAAGAAGAAGAAGAAGAAGAAGAAGAAGAAGAAGAAGAAGAAGAAGAAGAAGAAGAAGAAGAAGAAGAAGAAGAAGAAGAAGAAGAAGAAGAAGAAGAAGAAAAAAAATGAAAGAAAGAAAGAAAGGAATGTCTATGTCAAAATTATCTGGTATGAAGGTACCAAAAAATAATGATACAATGAAACAGAAATCTTAAAGTGCAGCAATAAACACCAATAAAATATTGGTACAAACAGAAGTTTAAAAAAAAAGGAAGCAGCCAATCAAATACACCTAAGACACACAAACACACACACATACACACACCCACACTTGGAGAAGGTCGAGCACTGGAGGGAAACAGTCAGACAACTAGATCACTAGAAGCATGGGTGTAATCGATTTGAATTTTCACAAATTCCTTGGCATTTATCGGGTCTTGAAAAGAATCGAATCTTTTAGGTGAACTACTATATTTTCAGAAGAAAGTGATTAGCCCAAAGAAGAATGGGAGGATATTTTCACAATTTCGTTGGCATTTATCCATTCTGAAAAGATTCGACACTTTGGGTAACTACTAAATTTAAGAAGAGGGTGAATAGCCCAAAGAAGAAAGGGAGGTAATTTAAATTTACATATCATAAAAGTTCTGTTGCCCCTGAGTTACCTTTGAGATTTTTTCGCATTTGATTAGAGAGGATATACGAAACATTAAGCCGTTTGCATCACGTAAAATCAAAAAAGTTATGTATTAGAATTTTCTATGGCAAAACAAAGAAAACAAATATTATTTGGTATGTACATACTTGCGTTCTAAACTGAAAAGCAGTTTGAGTCGACAAATCTCTCTCTCTCTCTCTCTCTCTCTCTCTCTCTCTCTCTCTCTCTCTCTCTCTCTCTCTCTCTCTCTCTCTCTCTCTCTGCTACGAAGAAAGGCGTGATCCTCTTCCTTAATTTAAAAACACACACACACACACAAATGAAAACACTGGTTGTAAACATTCTATTTGTAGTTGTCGAAGATTAATACTTTCCTATAAGCGATCGCAAACACAAAGATGTAGGACAATCTTTCATTTCAAGGGCGTGAGGTTTCGTGGGTGAAAGTTAATACTTTAGTCTTCAACATCACAGGGAAGATAATGCCGGCCTTTAAATTTCCTCATTATTGTTTACAACCATTGGTGACGTCATTATTTTAATCTCTATTGTGAATAATGACTATGAGATAAAGAATTAAAGCAAAGGCTCATCATAGTCGGGCGCATGGTAGAACGATGAAACGGCTGGAGACTTGACATGAAGGGGAGAATATCCGGTTTGTTTAAGTGTAAAAATTATTTCCCCTTGACAACCGTGGTTTATAAATAATATTAGTTTAGCTTGACAGAAGATTTTTGAACTGAAAGACAAAATCGATTTACAAAAAGGTAGATTTCATTCAGACACAGGCCAACGGATGCATGATTTAATAAATTATATATAATCAATATCGTGATTGATTCATTGATTGTTTGATTGACTGATTGATTGATTGGTTAATAAAGTAACAGTGTAATAAAATGTTATAACCCGCCCTAATCGGCGACCTCTTAGCCTTCTGTCTGCACCGAACAACCTCCCTC
>JAWDGP010000711.1:7500-17500 GCA_033675545.1 Elysia crispata
ATCTGTCTGTCTGTCTGTCTATCTCTGTCTCTGTCTCTCTCTCTGTCTCTCTCTCTCTCTCTCTCTCTCTCTCTCTCTCTCTCTCTCTTTCTCCGCCACGATTTGTCACCTTGAGGGAGAAAGAGTGCAAAACTCGATTTAGACCTCCCTCCCTCGGTCTGTCTGTCTGTCTGTCTGTCTCTCTCTTTCTCTCTCTCTCTCTCTCTCTCTCTCTCTCTCTCTCTCTTCTTTCTCTCTTCACTGTCTCTCCTCCGCCACGATTTGTCTACCTGAAGGAGAAAGAGTGAGAACTCGATTTAGACCTCCCTCCCTCTGTCTGTCTGTCTGTCTGTCTGTCTCTGTCTCTGTCTGTCTGTCTCTCTCTCTCTCTCTCTCTCTCTCTCTCTCTCTCTCTCTCTCTCTCCCTCTCCTCCGCCACGGTTTGTCTACCTGCAGGAGGAAGAGTGCAGAGCTCAGTTATAGTCTCTAGATCGAGCCGAGGCTGTAGTGTGCAGCAGCGACGAGTCTCGCAGAGATTGTGGGTGAGCTGGAGGAGAAGCCGTGCACGAGCACGGACCAGCGAGTGCACCACGGGCCCAGCCTGGCAGTGTGAGCGTGTTTGTCACCCATCCAGCTCCTGTCCCACAGGCAGACATCGAGTCCGTTACGTGTGCGGGTGCGTCGCGCTCTAGGTAGCTGAATCCCTGCTCACCATCTTCTCTCCCTTTCGCGTGCCCACTCTTCGGCTCTTCCTCTCTCGTCACCCATCTCCCCCTCCCCGCCCCTTCCCTCAATACCCTACCCCCATCTCCCTCCCTCACCCAGCGAAGTAGAGGCAAGCAGCCAGCAATTCTGTCTGCCTCTCCAGCACGACTGCGACAGTGCTTGTTGGTCAGCCACCCTACCTAGACCTAGATCCAGATGTAGATCTAGCCAGCCATTATTGTGAACCATGGGGCAGCTCCAGGGTTGGATAAACTCTTCTGGAAATCCTTGAGATTCTTTTTTCTATATCCACAGCTAGAGATCAATGAAGTCGAGGTTTGTAAATGCTAGTTCTAGGCTACCGTATAAATTTTTTAGTAGATCTGTATAGATCTGATGTGTGCTGTGCTCTAGAGTTCAAGGCTCCTACAAGTGACGGGGAGCCTGTTCCACAAGTGTAAGTGTGAGTCCAACGGATTTCACTAGAATCTACAGGAGCCTAGAAAGACGTTGATATTGTGTGGTTCCCTCGGTGTTGTGAATGATTAATTTTACTAGATCTCTAAAATTGGTTCAGACCTACATCTCAAATGACAGATCAAAGACTCTTTTCAAACGTATTTATGTAACCATTAATTGCAAAAAGAAAAAAAAAAAAAAACTTCTCTTTGTCTGTTGAAAGCTATTCTTTAAAAAAATTCTGCTTATTCACAGCTTAATTTTCAGAAAATGTTAGAGTAATATTTTTATTTTAAAAGTAGCCTACTCAATAGGCGTAGACGTTAAACTTCTCTTTTGAAACGAGCCAGAATAATTTTAAGTCTATCTTTTCGGGTTAATTATTCGATTAGTAGTTTTTCTTACTTGAACTCTGTATTTCTCTCTCTCTCTCTCTCTCTCTCTCTCTCTCTCTCTCTCTCTCTCTCTCTCTCTCTCTCCCTCTTTCTCTCTCTCTCTCTCCCTCTCTTTCTCTCTCTCTCTATCTATCTCCATGTCTACCTCTCTCTGTCTCTCTCACCCTCTCTCACATAAACTATTGTATTTAGCCTCAACTAGGCACCCCAAGGTAAACGACAGTATATCGTGTGAGTGTGTGTGGTCGTCTGTGCGAGTAAGGTCTGGCGTGGTGCAGGAACCCAATTTCTGATGGATAGCGCCCGGCCAGAGTGGGCCGATCGATGCGGCATCCAAGTGATACCTATTTTAGGAGCAATCGTGAGGCCATAACCAGATCTGGTTCATTCGAACTTCCGCTTGCTGCCATCAGTAACCTCTAAATGCTCTTCAGCTGT
This sequence comes from Elysia crispata, assembly GCA_033675545.1. Lineage (NCBI taxonomy): Eukaryota > Metazoa > Mollusca > Gastropoda > Plakobranchidae > Elysia > Elysia crispata. The sequence continues at coordinate 9,477 of JAWDGP010000711.1, forward strand.
TTTCCCTCTCAGTTTTTTCATAACTTTCTCTCTTTTGAGGACAATTGTGCGATCTAGAATTCTAGATTAGATCTAATTCTCACCGCAGTTATATTATTCTATTCTCCAGCCATACTCCAAAAGCTCTTCGAAATAAAAAAAAATTGGCTTTATTTTTTTTTTTTGTTTTTCGTCTTTTTTTATCCGCCAGGAGTTCTTGGCCTTGACCTCTGCCCAATGTTAGTTACTCAACGTAGGGCGATACTCGTAACTTAAGGCGAACCCCAATTCATTGAAAAATGACCTTTTATTTCTATCAAAAATTAATAAATTGGCATTCGATATTCTGTCCTTCATAGTGACTGAAAATTTCATTGCAGTTTTCATATTTTTTTTCTTTTTTACTTGTAAGCCCGTTTCGATCGTTTCGGGTGTTACAAGTTTGACCTCATTGTTTAGAAAAATTGGAGGTCAAACCACTGGTCCCCAGGGATAAGCAAACATTGTTAGTAAATGTTGTCGAAAGATGCAGTGTCTTAATCACGGCTTGTATGAATTCGGGTCTGTGATATTATTTATTGAAATAATGAGGTACAGTGATTTTAATCTTAGATCTGTTAACGTATTATGTATCCCTTTTTTCCATTTTGGCCAAAAGATTAGTTTGAAAAATTTATGGGAGAAGGGTTGATTTTTCACCGTATCAGAAGTTTTGGAGAAGGGTTGATTTTCCATTGTATCAGGAGTTTTGGAGAAGGGTTAATTTTCCATCGTATCAGAAGTTTTGGAGAAGGGTTAATTTTCTATCGTATTAGAACATTTGGAGAAGGGTTGATTTTCCATTGTATCAGAAGATTTGGAGAAGGGTTGATTTTCCATCATATCAGGAGTTTTGGAGAAGGGTTCATTTTCCATCGTATCAGGAGATTTGGAGAAGGGTTGATTTTCCATTGTATCAGAAGATTTGGAGAAGGGTTGATTTTCCATCGTATCAGAACATTTGGAGAAGGGTTGATTTTCCATCGTATCAGGAGTTTTGGAGAAGGGTTGATTTTCTATGATATCAGGAGTTTTGGAGAAAAGTTGATATTCCATCGTATCAGTAGATTTTAAGAAGTGTTGATTTTCTATCGTATCAGGAGTTTTGGAGAAGGGGTGATTTTCCATCGTATCAGGAGTTTTGGAGAAAGGTTGATATTCCATCGTATCAGTAGATTTTAAGAAGAGTTGATTTGGTTTTATCAGGATAGACTCTCCATTCATGCAGATAGTTTTAGTGAAAATTGGATTGTCCATTTTTTAAGCGGATTTAGCGTGTATTTCTCATCGTTACAGGTGGTTCATTGACGGCTGACAGGACAAGGAGAGAGTCTCTGGCCATGTTAAGAATATGAACGTTTGCCTAATTTCTCAAATTCATGAAAGATTCTGGCCCCGTGTGGGACTTTTTCTAAAAGCAATTTTTGTCAGGTATTTTCTTTATGACTTTTTAAACATGTAGAGAGACTAAAAACAGCGAGAGAGGGAGAGAGAGAGAGAGAGAGAGAGAGAGAGAGAGAGAGAGAGAGAGAGAGAGAGAGAGAGAGAGAGAGAGAGAGAGAGAGAGAGAGAGATGAGTTCGTTGTAAGGATAAGTAAAGCAAATTATAATCTATGACATCTTGTTTCTTCAAATCCTGCCAAACATTTCAAGTGCTTAACACTGTGAAGTGAATACTTGGGTCAAAATGTTCAACATTTCAATGTCTTGCATGTGTCAGACATATATGTTTTATTGATAAATGAAATAGAGGGCAATTTTTATATTAAATGTCTACAACAAACAACCTATAGTTGTTATCCATGGCGGCTGAATTGCTCAAATTAATATCTGTTTGAAGAGATCAACCGAACTTTCGCAAGTTTCGATAGAAATAATTTTGCAAACTTTAAGATAAACCCTTTATTTGCCTTTAATTTTGTTTTATTTTCTTATTCTCTCAATGAAAATAATGATCTTTTAAATTTTTATCATGCTTTAGAATGCATACTGTGTGAAGTAGTTCTGGATTTTGCAGCAATACGATGGTTTTTACAAGCCTCATGGATTACTGCAGCAACTTATATATACGGTGGTGAGCAAGATCCTTTTCATGATGGCAATTCGACCGTGAATTTGTGAGCACCAAATGGATATATGATTATTTATTCGGATGTCCAGTTTTGAGTTGGCATTTTAGTACGACGACCATCTCCTTGAAAAATTTGGTTCTAAAACCGGAAACACAGAGCGGCTTCCGTCGCCATCATGGTGCCCGCTTCCTGCTGTTTGACCTGGGTGGTGTGTTCTTCTGTGCAGCAACTGTTTATCGGGGAAACGTCGGAATCTGTCGCCTGCTGACAGTTGGCAGCCTCAAAGGATTACAGAGGGCAGGGAGGAAAGAAACTGTCTTTTGATACCAGAGGACCTTCAACATTGACAGAGAGAAAGAGAGAGAGAGAGAGAGAGAGAGAGAGAGAGAGAGAGAGAGAGAGAGAGAGAGAGAGAAGCGAAAAGAGGAGTAAGAGGAGGAGGAGGAGGAGGGGGCTAAACAGTGGCGACAATGACGTCACGACGCCCCTCCCTCCCTCCCATGCCTGACTTAAGTCACCTGACGGAGGACGAGAGAAAAGTTATTGAGGACGTTCTCCGCAGGCAGAGGGAGGAGGAGGAGAAGGAGCATGAAGTTATCAGGTGAGTTTTTTAGCCTTACTCTCTTTCTTCCGCTCTTTTTTATTCTTCCATACTCTCCCTTTTCCTCTCTTCCAGCTTCTATCTGTATCTCTTCACCCCCATCCCGCCAACTGCCTCTCTCTTCTCTCTCTCTCTCTCTCTCTCTCTCTCTCTCTCTCTCTCTCTCTCTCTCGCTCTATCTATCTATCTGTCTGTCTACATGTCTCTCTCTCTCTCTCTCTCTCTCTCTCTCTCTCTCTCTCTCTCTCTCTCTCTCTCTCTTTATTTATCTATCTATCTATCTACATGTATCTCTCTATCTATCTATCTACATGTTTCTCCCCCTTTCTCTCTCTGTCCACATGTATCTCTCTCTCGTTCTCTATCTGTCTTTCTTTACTGAAGCATTCATAACCTTTATCTAAAAACTCTTTTTTAATGTCCAACTGCTGTATGACTGCATCTGACTCCAATATTATTCCATTTAATTCTAAAATCCACTTTAAGAAGAATAAGGAAAAAAACAAACACACATTTGGATTGCACATTGAAGGGGAAAAATTATTGGAGAACTTTTTTTTTATAACTTTTGTATTTCAGAAAGATTGGCGAGGTTTTTTTTCATGTATGATAATGTTGTGAACACTTATTTGCATCATTCCTTTTGCTTTGCCAGCAGGCTCTTAGCAACAAGAAGAATTCAGTTTTCTCTATGTCCCCCAGTTCCCCTCCCCCAACTTTTTTCCAGACTAAAAAGCCCAAAATTCTGAAAATTTTACTAATAGGAATTTCGTATTTGAATAAACCGTTTTCATATTAAAAAAGATGGAGCAATAATTATTTATTTTAAAGGCTTTTCTTCAATGGCATACTTGCATTTTTAAAGTCCAACTTTTATCGAGATTATAATCCAAACTAGATGTGTAATTATGTTATGAGACTTTTTGAAAAGTGACTACTATTGAGCGGATCAATATATTGTTTCATTCCTTTCCCATTCACAGGATTATTGTTTTCACAGAGTAAATCAAAAGAATCATTAAGGGAAATATATATGTAACGAATTTTTTTTAAAGAACTGTTGCAGTATTATGACATCTTTGTTGAAATATTTTTAACGACTTCAAAGTCTGATATGTCACCTCAATACAAGTGTAACAAATTTTAATGTCTTGTAATTTCTTGAATGCAATGATACGAAACTTTCAAAGAGGCTTTATGAAAAGTAAATATACTTTACAAAGCATTGGATGGTGAAAAAGTCCAATATTACCGACACCAGTTTAATCGGGAGATCAAGCATTCACGTCATCCAGTTGCTGGTTCTAAACAATCTATGGTTTATGGTCCATCAACATTAAAGAGTGTCCAAAGTGAAGTAAAAATGTTTGAAGGTTTAGGGCAATCTTCCTCTGCATGGATCACCTGTGTTATGAACAAAACTCGCTGTTTTGATGGTGGTCCAAAGTTGATAAAATCTGGTTCCAACTGTTCTCAGACTGTTTAGAGCCATTAGTGACGTCACAATTTTTCCCAATCAGTCTGGTTGTCAGTGCTATCATAACATTTTGGCCAGTTAACGGGCTGATAGAATCGGTTGTACGTCCGTGTGCGCCCTAGAGAGAAATTTTCTAGGTTTGTCATTCAGTGTATTAAAAAAAATATTACCACCCTTCTGACCTATTTGCCATCATTAAGTGTCATAGCAAGCAAACACGTATCGTGTTACCTAAATTTATTATGCCTGTGGCATTTTTATAAGTGGGGAAGAGAGTTTGCCCCTTTTCATGGGCCTACTAGATTTTTTATTTAATTGTTTTATGAAATTTGATATAGTTCTTAAAGGGAATACACATTGTTATTAATGGGGCATCAAGAGAAGAGATCACAGCTGGTTCACTTTGTAACTGATACATCATGTAAGTCTTTGTAGTGTAGACCTGTATTACTATTAGAAAAAGCCTCGACCAACTCAACAATGCTTCAGATTGACGCTAAATCTCAACATGTTTAGATTTGGGTTGAAAATTATTATACTTCACGCAGCAAGCAGACGACTTTAGCAGCGTGCGGTGTTGTTGTTTCGATCATTATTATGATGCTAAGCCAAAAAGTGGAGTTTGATGCTTGTTTTTATAATTGCTCTCCATTTTAAAGTTCTGCAGGCCATATATGTACTGCATTTATCATCATTGGTTAAGCATTCTGTATGAACATATGTACATGGTTTTGTGGCCTCAGATTTAATCTTTTCTTTGACTAAAAGGTTGAACATGAAATTCATTGTGATGAATTTGTATCTCTTTTACCCGCAGTCAAATTAGCAGTGCATAATTAATTAGAAATTAAGAACTTGGTAATTTTAAGTTATAATTACTTGAGTAACTATCTTTTCTTGGAACATCGTATAATGAAGCTAGATCAAAATATTCTGTCAGCTAAGAAGATAAATCTACCTCTTTCAAATAAAAATCTCTTACAAAATCATAAACTTCATTTGATTTGGATATTCAGTTCAGATTAAGTTAAAAAGGAATAGAACATTTATTTTTTTTTAAAGATCCCTGATACAGCTAGAGCATATATATCTGTGTGCTCATCTAGTCTTTTGGATTTCATTCTACGATGAATAACGTATAAACTGCTTGACAAAGATGAAATTTTAGTACTAAGGAAAATTTCGAACATCCAAGATGAAAATGGTGCTGTTAGGTAATGCAGCTGTGGCAGAGTCTCTGAGGAAGAGGAGGAAGCAGAACCCGTTCACACCTCTTTTGTTCCATCTTGCTTAGAACACCATCGCATAGCGCCTCGAACTACTCTGTTGATTCCAACCCTTTGCCACACGATACAGCATCTAGTTAAACAATCGCATAGCGCCTCGAACTACTCTGTTGATTCCAACCCTTTGCCACACGATACAGCATCTAGTTAAACAATCGCATAGCGCCTCGAACTACTCTGTTGATTCCAACCCTTTGCCACATGATACAGCATCTAGTTAAACAATCGCATAGCGCCTCGAACTACTCTGTTGATTCCAACCCTTTGCCACACGATACAGCATCTAGTTAAACAATCGCATAGCGCCTCGAACTACTCTGTTGATTCCAACCCTTTGCCACACGATACAGCATCTAGTTAAACAATCGCATGCAGGAGACGAATGCAACTTAATCTGATTACGATTGTCTTCAAAGTCCCTAACCTAACCTAGCATGATAACTTCCACCACCTCAACTTTTTATTTTTTATGAACCTAGAACTTCTTTAAGGCCAAAGACCTAAAGAAGATTTAGGTTCATAAAAACATAAGAATTGAAAGAATGCGATTTAATCTGCTTGCGATTGTCTTCAGAGTCCCTAATCTAACCTAGCATGATTACGTACTTGATTTTTCAACTTTTGTTCGTTTTTTTTTTTTAAACCTAAAACTTCTTTTTTGTCTTGACCCCGACTTTTCACGTCCTGTCTTCTCCAGCAGACCCCGTACGCTCCTTGTTCGTGGCATGTCCAGGTTATCACATTTTTTCATTGCTATTCTAGTCTTTTTTTCTTTTTTTGGTTTATTTATTTCACCAGCACAATAATTATTATTATCATTAATATTCGCACTGTAAATGGGAGAGATTATCGCTTGCTTTTCGTCACTTTTGTGTTATTTGGTCAAATTACAAAAGAGGTGTATGGTGCAGTTTTTGTAAAAAAAAAAAAAAAATATGTCGGTTTGCATCTTAGATACGCATGCAAGTGGGGAAAAGATATTTCTTAATTGCAAACTTGAATTAAAAGATTATATTACTGATCGTTATAACCTGTTGATCATGCCTATTTGCGATTCTAGTTTTATTGTCACAAGGCTTACTTTCTTTTTTATACTACGATCAATATACCTATGTGGACTAATTTCATATTATGATGTTTCAAGGTCTTTCGACGCCTTTACCAAGTTCGAGGGGGAATCAGCTCTCACGAAGATGGAGATGTAATAGTCACACTATAACGCCTTTCCCTACTACTCCAAATTTCTCCTAATTTGATTTTGCGTTCAAAATAAATTAAAAGCATGTTGGTAACCAGCATCTAAAATATGAGCTGTGAAATATGAAATTACTATGGTGAGCATGTGTATCGAGACATGGAAAGATGTGAGGCCTTGGATCTACAAGTTACGGAAGAAGAATATATCCGTCTTTATCTATAAACAACATTGAATTTGTGTTACTTAGATGTGAAATCTTGGGTCTATAAGTTACGGAAGAAGAATAAGTTCATCTTTATCTAAAAAAAACATTGAATTTGTGTTCAGTTAGATGTGAATTCTACAGACTACGGAAGAAGAATATATCCATCTTTTTTCCATAAACAACATTGATTCCTTGTCATTTTCGCTACTACATAGTAAGTGTCCCTTTCGGTTATCTATACCTCATCCAGTAGTTTATTTTATTATGAGATGGTGTATTATGGACAAGTAAAATTAATATATATATATATATATATATATACATATATGTATTTATTTATATATATATGTATTTATTTATATATATATATAAATCAAAGTTGATGTTTTTTTCAGCACATCGTTTTCTTGGGATATGATGTCCTCTCAAAAGCATACGATAGACTTAAAATGTCGATTTACGCAGTAGGAGCAAACTCAACGTTGATTGCTGGTTTGTTTCTTTACTTGGAAGTTAATATGAGAGAAAGGGTGGAGAGACGGGAGGAGATGGAAAAAGAGAGCGAAAGAAAAGGAAGAGAGGGACAGATAGAGGGAGTGACATTTAAAGACAGAGATATATTAGGGGAAAGAGATAGAAAGACCTTGAGAGAGGCAGAAGAGGGCAGAGGTAGAGAGAGAGAGAGAGAGAGAGAGAGAGAGAGAGAGAGAGAGAGAGAGAGAGAGAGAGAGAGAGAGAGAGAGAGAGAGAGAGAGAGACAGACAGACAGACAGACAGACAGACAGACAGACAGAGAAGAGGGCAGGAAAAAAATGAAGAAATATCAAGATATAGAGGGATAGGGAAAAGGAGGAATAACATGCTATAGAGAGAAGGAGAGGCATAGAGAGAGAGAAAGAGAGAGAGAGAGAGAGAGAGAGAGAGAGAGAGAGAGAGAGAGAGAGAGAGAGAGAGAGAGTGATGGAGACATCAAATCATATGTATATAAAGAAGTAGAGAGACTTTACTTTGTCATGAAATTCCACCTCAAGCCCAGGACTAGACACTAATTAATATTTACATAGCCACTTCTATTTCCCACCTGATTTTCTTTTCTATGGGAAGTAGCCCTAGGCTCTGGAAGCATTTACTTTTTACTTTGGATTCGCCTCGCCCACAAGTAACTAA
>JAWDGP010000711.1:22500-25000 GCA_033675545.1 Elysia crispata
CTTATAGTTAGAATTGGAGAAAAATATAATGTTATCTTTTTTTATTGTGTAAATAAGGAATAAACATATGGGCCGACAATGACCTTTTCCACGCCAAACTTTTCAGATTCCACAAACCCATCCCATAGCAATCACGACACAATATCTATGGACATAAACGAAAACAAACCCTTTCTTTTACAGAAGCAGATTTCCATTGGACACATTTTTTACGGAATTCTAAACTCTTGCTCCTATTGCAATTTGTTTTTTTAAAAACAAAGGATTTGAAATTTCTGGGTGAGCTTTTTGTCAATGTAAAATATTTTCAGATCGCAATGGCAAAAGAGTGATATTCCGCTTCAACATTTTCGCTAGAGCAGGTGATGAAACAAAGTTTATTCTAGCCACTTGGCTGGTATAGAATTCACACAAAAACAGATTAAAACCGAGATAAAACTAACCCTAGACCGCTCATGATTTGCGTCATTTCCCACGCACTATTTCTGTGCAAATAGCAGCTCGAATCCAACAGACTATTAACACTTCTTGTCCGAATAGGGCTCGCAAAAAAAATTATTTTTAGACCCGTATTGGCTGAATTCTATTTAAAACCATCTTTTTACTCATGGAATTTTAGAATATTTTTTATGGTATCAGAGATGTCAAATTGGTTGTTTAAAAAAAAAAAAAAAAAAAAAAAAAATATATATATATATATATATATATATATATATATATATATATATATATATATATATATTTAAAGGAATGATAAGTATGGATAGCCAGTAGTCTGGAGGGTCAAGGGGGTCACGACACGGTGGTGTGTGTGTGTGTGTTAAGGGCAGAAAGGTCAGTGAGGTCAGAAATGAGTGACAGTTGCGACCTGGAATCTGTTGAACTGTCAAAATCCTGGTGAGCAGACGGAATAAAAACAAAAAAGCGAGCTGTGGGCTTCCTCTGTGCTTCTAACTCGACTTGTGTATCATGTCTGACCAGGTTAGAAAGATGCTCTTCGGATGATGGTAACTAACTTTGGACGTTTGCCTCATCGACTGGTTCCTTATTATACTGAGTACTTGAAGATTTAATCTGAATCAAAATGTCCTCTTGTGATATTGAAAAGGTTATGTTGCAAAAGTAAAGAGAAAGGCAAGAGGAAATTTTTTAGATACAGTATAATGATTAGTCTACCATATCTAAAGTCTGTTTTCCTTTTTCTTTATTTAGGGATCTTTTAAAGGCAACAAAATCATTTTTCGCTTGCGCAAGAATCTACATGTACAGTGGGTTAAAATAAAAAAAGGAGAACAAAGAAGTGCCGAGGAAGTGTCTGGTACTTAAAATTCTGGATTTTTTTCTAAGCGAAAAACAGCGGCGAGCTCCCTGGAATTATTTAAAGGCGATGCGGCGTTTCAAATTAAAGCAGCCGCATTTACGAAGCGTGTTGAACCATTGTTTATTTAGATGTGCTTGTCTAGTTATTAATTTCGTTGGTATTTGATATAGCCTGTCCAATACGCAAGCTGTGACATCATGCCAGAGGCTGATGTCATCAACCTGGCGGTATTATTAATGGCATAACCCGAGGAACCGAATACCGTGTGTTTGGGACTCTCTTCAGGTGATCTAATCATAGGCCTAACTGCAACAAACGGAAAATATATCAATTATTATTGTATCAATATTGGCGTGGTTCGAGGTTTTATACTGATATAGTCACCGAAGTGAACAAATTTTAGGAATGTTTGAGTTCTAGTGATCTAATTCTTTGAACTTTCAGGCATATTTAGGATACAATTGTATTTAGAACGCTCTTACTATTCAGCCTTCGATCCTACATAACAACAACAAACAGTTAAATGATAGAACTCACTCCTACACTTTTTGTAACAGTTTGTTCAATTCGTTTGGTGACTTGGCCTGTATGTATATATTAGGAGCCCCCCCCCCGTGTGGTTGCGTTCCGATCTTAGGAGAACCCCTAACGCCTGAAATTTGAGCATTGTTTACTCCTGTTGTGTACAGGTGTCCTATGTGTGTAGAAGCGATAGATGGACTTGGGGAATGTTCTGTTCTAAACTGGCAACGCTATGCTAGGTGGAAGGTCGACCTTTATCTCCTGACTTGCTCTCTATCCTAACGCTGCTAAACGCCTAATGACCGTAGATCATTCTAACCTATGCAGAAGTTTGTTTACTTCGTGGGTTTAATGGCCTAGTGCTCGATAATCAAGTCGTAAACAAAATAAAGTACCGTTGTTAAGGCACCAGTCCGTCAGTCGTAGGAAAGCACTTTCCGTGAAGTGTAAACAATTATCTGTTTTTATTTAACTTTGTGGCAAAGTTTCCCCTTCAAACAAGAACTGATTTAATCTCCTGTTTGTCAGACGATCTTATCAGCATAGTTTTTATTCTGTTCTAACTATGCTAAAAAGTTAAATATATTATCATTTCACTTAGCCAAAAGTGTGCTCACCTTCGGCTGGTCACCTTTAATTTACTAAGATGGCTTTAAC
>JAWDGP010000711.1:35000-50000 GCA_033675545.1 Elysia crispata
TTGGTCCCTATTGTCGAACTATTGATTGTCTGAAGGCAATTCTTCTGCTGCGGCTACACAGCTACTGCTGCTGCTGCTGCTGCTACTGTTGCTGTTGCTGCAGAAACTATCAATGACGTAGGGGAGATAGTAAAGGATTGGTGGATACTTTGATAACGACTTGCAGACAAGGCAGGAAGCAGAATGATGCCAAAATAATTGGATAAGTATAGAGAGAGGAGTGGAAGTATCGGCGTGATAGTGTGATAATGATCACTACGTCATCGGAGTGCTAGCTAGTGGGGAAAGTAGTTAGTAGAGAAACTAAAAAGAGACTTGAAAGGAGAGAGGTGGAATATACGAATAAGAGGCAGTTTTTAGAGGATGGAGAGAGTGAAAAACAGTAAACCAGTTAATTATGCAGTTAAAATGATAGGCAGATGAATATACAAAGGTTTAAAAGATTGATTATACTGAAGGATAGAAGGAGAGAGAGTGAAGTAAAGAAACAGTTTAAAATGGAAGATATAGGGAGAAAGAGATAGACAGAGCGAGAAGCGGAAAATAGAGAGCGAGAGAGAGAGAGAGAGAGAGAGAGAGAGAGAGAGAGAGAGACAGACAGAGAGAGAAGCGAAAAAGAGAGAAAGGCACAGAGAGAGAAGCGGAAAAGAGAGAAAAGCACAGAGAGAGAAAAGAAAAAAAAGAGGGCGAGAGAGAGAGAGTGAGAGAGAGAGAGAGAGAGAGAGAGAGAGAGAGAGAGAGAGAGAGAGAGAGAGAGAGAGAGAGAGAGAGAGAGAGAGAGAGAGAGAGAGAGAGAGAGAGAATCTAAGTAATGAGAAGAAAGAGAGGTTCAGATCAAAAGCTGGTGAACTAGATCGTGCACCTTTTCCTACGTATCAAAACAATTCAGTCAAACTCTTCGGAACGGAGTTGTGGATTCCAGATACTCTTTCTCCGATATTTAGCAAATCTAACACTGAGGAGAAAAATTCCTTTCTTGCGATGCGTAAATGGAAAAGATAAATGATTGGTAGATAGATGGTTTTCATGATAGGTTGATAGTGGATAAACCGATAGACACAATGAGCAAAGTTACAAAGTTTACTTCCCCTCCACCCCTTTTTCCCTCTCCCAAATCCGCCATTTTTCCTTCTTTTTGTTTTGTCGATACTGCAAGTAGTCCAAGACCCACTGGGATTTTAACTACGTCGAAATTTTTCCGATCGTCGTAAGCTAATATTTCTAGCTTGGGCTGGGATATGTCGTAAAGTTTCTACGCATCCATATAATAATACTGACTTAGATTACCTAACACGGTCATGATTATAACAATTTGTTATGTTGACTGAACTAGAGTAGAGGTGGGAGGAGGCCTGTGGAGGCCTAGTAGTGTTACTCTTGACGATGAAGTTGTTTTCATAAAATTAATAACAGCTTAAAGAATGGAAGCGTCAATTAGAGGCGTGTGGTTAGAGGGTATTGGGGTAAAGAGCGGCCGTGATGTGGTAGATTCATACTGATAGATTGGTCGATTGATAGACAAACTTATTGGTTGATTGATAAATAAATACAGGGAGTATAGATAGATAGATTGGTTGATAGATAGATAGGCAGACAGATAGATAGATAGATAGATAGATAGATAGATAGATAGATAGATAGATAGATAGATAGATAGGCAGACAGACAGATAGATAGATAGATAGATAGATAGATAGATAGATAGGCAGACAGATAAATACATTATATAAAGACGGATAGATTGATAGAGTGGTCTATGGGTAGAGTGATTTATTGATTCTTTGATTGATTGGATAATTCATAAGCGAAAGTGGTATAATGGATAAATGAAAAGAAAGAAAGTCATGTGGATAGACAGATTTTTTAAAAAATTTGACTACCTCTAGATGTGGTGCGATGGGAAAGAAAGACACACTCAAAACCAAAAATCCTTAGTCTGCATTGTCCGCGCACAGTGCCTTGCCTGTTGCTGAAATGAAAAAAAAAACTGTCTGCAATTACGCAATATTAATTTTTGTATCTTATTTCACCATCAACTGATACAAGTTATTGGAGACAACTTTTTTTGGCTTCAACATTAATTGTTTTGGCTTGACTCCAGTGACGTCCGCCAAATCCCTCTAGGTGCGAGCATATTTTTGAAATTTGTACAGTTAGATGGAATGCTGATTATTTATATTAAGATTTAGATCCTGTTTCAACAAGTTGACGGGTGTTTGTTTTTATTATGTATGTATATATATATTTTTTTAAACCATTAAACTGTTACGTATTTTGTACAGCCACGGTTTATTTGTGCGAGTCGGAAAAACAGCAACTGCCTTTTGCAAATAGTTTTGTTTCATTAATAACCGTTTGTATCATTCCTTTAAACACGTTGTTTCTACGACATTCTGTTACAAGATCCCCCTCCACCCATCTATCAATCAATCAATCAATCCATATATCCATCCATCTATCAATCAATCAATCCATATATCCATCCACCCATCCATCCATCCATCCATCCATCCATCAATCAATCAATTAATCAATCAACCCATCCTTCCATCCATCCATCAATCAATTTATCAATCAATCCATATATCCATCCATCAATCAATCAATCAATCAATCCATATATCCATCCACCCATCAATCAATCAATTCATCAATCAATCCATATATCCATCCATCAATCAATCAATCCATATATCCATCCACCCATCCTTCTATCCATCAATCAATTAATCAATCAATCAATCCATATATCAATCCATCCATTCATCAATCAAAAATAAATCAACCACTAAATCAATCCATCAATCAATCAACCACTCGATCAATCCATCAATCCATCAATCAACCAACCAACCAACCAACCACCTAATCCGTCATCATTCTGTCACTCCGATGGCGTTAATCTTAGTTTAATGAATTGGTGATATTTTTTTAGAAAAACAATTTCAACATCATCGATTTTAAAACGGAAAAACGATCGGTTAATCAAGGATGTCGTAAAGAGTTCACATTACAGCGCACAACGTTAATCAAGGATGTCGTAAAGAGTTCACATTACAGCGCACAACGTTAATCAAGGATGTCGTAAAGAGTTCACATTACAGCGCACAACGTTAATCAAGGATGTCGTAAAGAGTTCACATTACAGCGCACAACGTTAATCAAGGATGTCGTAAAGAGTTCACATTACAGCGCACAACGTTAATCAAGGATGTCGTAAAGAGTTCACATTACAGCGCACAACGTTAATCAAGGATGTCGTAAAGAGTTCACATTACAGCGCACAACGTTAATCAAGGATGTCGTAAAGAGTTCACATTACAGCGCACAACGTTTTGCAATCTAAATCATAACAGATTGTGTTCATCATTTTTTTGTTGTTGCCATGAGTATTGTATGAAAGATACGGATTGTCAGTGCCAAGTCGGTGCATGAATCTTTCTGTAGACACGCAATATTTTACATAAAAAGACTGTGGTTTTGATTACAGCTGGGATTCACTTGGTACTTTTTATTTTTCGAGTTGAATTTTTATTTCAAAGGATGTTATTAAGCTTAGTTAGCTTAAAAAAATAGAGTCGGAAAAATAGGTAAATAAAAAATAGCTGATTAAAAGATTTCCTTTTCTTGCTCTGCAATAACGACTTTACACTTTCTTGTTTTGTAAATCAAGCAATTTGCCGACTAAGCTAGCTGGCGTTCCTAGATCTCTAGTAGGTTCCGTATCGCTAAACACAGACTTTAACATCATACTTAAAGAGAGAGAGGGGGAGGGAGAGAGAGGGAGAGAGAGAGAGGAGGAAGAGGGGGAGAGAGAGAAAGAGAGGGGGAGAGAGAGAACGAGAGGTGGAGGGAGGGAGAGAGAGAAAAAGAGAGGGGGAGAGAGAACGAGAGGGGGAGGGAGGGAGAGAGAGAGAAAGAGAGGGGGAGAGAGAGAGCGAGAGGGGGAGGGAGGGAGAGAGAGAAAGAGAGAGAGGGGAGAGAGAGAGCGAGAGAGGGAGGGAGGGAGAGAGAGAAAGAGAGAGAGGGGAGGGAGAGAACGAGAGGGGGAGGGAGGTAGAGAGAGAAAGAGAGGGGGAGAGAGAGAACGAGAGGGGGAGGGAGGGAGAGAGAGAAAGAGAGGGGGAGAGGGAACGAGAGAGGGAGGGAGGGAGAGAGAGAGAGAGAAAGAGATGGGGAGGGAGAGAAAGAGACGGACAGACACAAAGATCGCAGACATATTAGGTTGACTTTCTAACCATTTGACGCTTCAAACTCAGCGATAGCGCATATAACTATTGAGAAATGAAGAAAAGATTAAAAAAAAAATTAAAGACTTCCCAATTATTAAAAATGAATCTTGTGATATCCTTCCTTAAAGTGACAAAAACTGGATAAAATTGCAGATAATCATCTATTATCGCAGTGAAGGAAAGTTCCTCTCAGACATTGAAACTTAAATGCTTTTTCACTTGTTTGGAAATGTACAAGAAAGATAATACTGCGTTTCACCATCATTATTCAGCATCAATGATATATTTTAACCCATAATTATACTGGTAAATCCAAGCCTACACTCTACTGCGCTCTAATTTTCCATTAAAATTGATGAAGGAAAAAAAATTAATATCGAAACAAAGTGTGCTTGAACCTTTGCAGATATTGTCGCTAGATATGGATATGCTAAATGGATACTGGAGGCTGAACAAAGCAGTGTGTGTTCTAAAGGACTCTTTCATTATTGATCGATATGGGACAGGCTAAACCAAATATTCATCGGGCGCCAGTAGAGAGAGAGAGAAAGAGAGAGAGAGAGAGAAAGGAAGAGAGAGATAGAGAGAAAGAGAGAGAGAGGAAGGAAAAGAGAGAGAGAGAGGAAGAGAGAGATAGTGAGAGAGAGAGAAAGAGAGAGAGAGAGAGAGAGAGAGAGAGAGAGAGAGAGAGAGAGAGAGAGAGAGAGAGAGAGAGAGAGAGAGAGAGAGAGAGAGAGAGAGAGAGAGAGAGAGAGAGAGAGAGAGAGAGAGAGAGAGAGAGAGAGGAAGAGAGAGAGACAGAGAGAGACAGAAAGAGAGAGAGAGAGGAAGAGAAAGAGAGAGAAAGAGAAAGAGAGAGAGAGGAAGAGAGAGATAGAGAGAGAGAAAGAGAGAGAGAAAGAGAGAGAGAGAAAGAGAGAGAGGAAGAGAGAGTGAGAGTGAGTAGAGGAGGAGGACAAGGCGACAAGAGACAGGGTGAGGAAGGGATGGATGTATTAAATCATGGACGAGTGAGTAGAAAGAAAGAATGATTATTTTCTGAATGCCATAGAAACTCAAGAGAGAGAGAGAAAGAGAGAGAGAAAGAGAGAGAGAAAGAGAGAAAGAGAAAGAGAGAGAGAAAGAGAGAGAGGAAGAGAGAGGAAGAGTGAGAGTGAGTAGAGGAGGAGGACAAGGCGACAAGAGACAGGGTGAGGAAGGGATGGATGTATTAAATCATGGACGAGTGAGTAGAAAGAAAGAATGATTATTTTCTGAATGCCATAGAAACTCAAGAGAGAGAGAGAGAGAGAGAGAGAGAGAGAGAGAGAGAGAGAGAGAGAGAGAGAGAGAGAGAGGAAGAGAGAGGAAGAGTGAGAGTGAGTAGAGGAGGAGGACAAGGCGACAAGAGACAGGTGAGGAAGGGATGGATGTATTAAATCATAGACGAGTGAGTAGAAAGAAAGAATGATTATTTTCTGAATGCCATAGAAACTCAAGAGAGAGAGAGAGAGAGAGAGAGAGAGAGAGAGAGAGAGAGAGAGAGAGAGAGAGAGAGAGAGAGAGAGAGAGAGAGAGAGAGAGAGAGAGGCAGTCAGACAGACAGGCAGACAGAGACAGAGTGAGAGAGATTAAGGAGGAGGAGGAGAGGGAGGCAACAGAAAGGATGAGAGAAACCCGGACGTATTAAATTATCGACGCAGTATAGAAAGCAAGAACTATTACGTCTGAATGCCAGAGAAACCCGGACGTATTAAATTATCGACGCAGTATAGAAAGCAAGAACTATTACGTCTGAATGCCAGAGAAACCCAGGAGAGAGAGAGAGAGAGAGAGAGAGAGAGAGAGAGAGAGAGAGAGAGATAGAGAGACAGCGACAGAGAGATAGGCAGAGAGAAAGACAGACAGACATTGAGGCAGAGACAGAGAGACTGACAGACTTTTTAAATGATCGACGGGCGAATGAAAGAAAAAAAAGAATGATTGCGTCTGAATGCCAGAGAAACCCAGGAGAGAGAGAGAGAGAGAGAGAGAGAGAGAGAGAGAGAGAGAGAGAGAGAGAGAGAGAGAGAAAGAGAGAGAGGAGGAAGAGGGGGAGGAGGCAAGAGATAGGGGGAGAAATTGACGTACAGACAGACAGGCAGACAGGCAGAGACAGAGAGCCAGACAGACAGGCAGATAGACAGGCTTGGCAGACAGAGATATGGAAGAGTAGGAGGAAAAAGATAGGGTGAGAAAAAGACGGACGTATTAAATTATCGACCGGTGAATAGAAAGAAAGAATGATTACGTCCGAATGCCAGAGAAAAACCCAGGAGAGAAGAAGGGAAAAGCTGTGCTTGCCGTCCCAGCGTGTTGACCAAGGGAGAGATTGCGCTAGTCTGGAGTCTGTAGCCCGGGCCCAATATCGATTTTTTCCGAGCCATCGCTGCCTCACTGGAGACTCACGAGGCCTGGCAGAAGGCCTCCCTGCTCTGGTCTTTGGCCGCGCAACAACCTGTGCGTGTGGCTTTGTGGCTGTGTGGCTGTGTGTGGATGTGCCGGGAGGAAGCCTGTGGCTGTTTCTTACTCGTGACTATCGAGTTGGCTTCCTAAATTACGGAATTTATAGCGAGAAGGATGGAAGAGGAAGAAAAGATACGGTGAACAGGGGGACAAGGTAATAGGGATAGGGAAAAGAAAGTAGTAGTAGTAGTAGTAGTAGTAGTAGTAGTAGTAGTAGTAGTAGTAGTAGTAGTAGTAGTAGTAGTAGTAGCAGCAGCAGCAGCAGCAGCAGAAGTAGTAGTAGTAGTAGTAGTAGTAGTAGTAGTAGTAGTAGTAGTAGTAGTAGTAGTAGTAGTAGTAGTAGTAGTGTTAGCAGCAGCAGCAGCAGCAGCAGCAGAAGTAGTAGTAGTAGTAGTAGTAGTAGTAGTAGTAGTAGTAGTAGTAGTAGTAGTAGTAGTAGTAGTAGTAGTAGTAGTAGTAGTAGTAGTAGTAGTAGTAGTAGTAGTAGTAGTAGTAGTAGTAGTAGTTGTAGAAGTAATAGTAAAAGATTAGTAATAAACGAAAAGAACAATTATAAGCTATCTTTATGGTCTTTGCAATCATTAATTTGAATAAAATATTGATTATTTGTGTCGTTCTTGCGAATCCATTGAGAATACCCGATCAATAGTTACCGTATCAGATGAGGAAAATTCTATTGCGATAGTGACACAGAGGGACAGAACATCATTTTTTTTTTCAAATTTTTTAATCTCAAAAGATAAGGCTTAAAACGAACTTACTTCAATTGAAACCAGCATTCATTGGTTGTTTTTGTTTTAATTTTTTTCTTTATAGATTCTCGTCTTTTTTTTTTTTTTACTTTGGTGGTTGGTTCTTCTTATTTTTAATTTTTCATGCTACAAGACTTAGTTTTCACTTACAATATACACCGGACCTAACGCTGGTTGCAATCGTGATTTATATTGATTTATTAAATTCTTTGATTTTTTTTATATAAGTGTAACTTGATAAAACTTTGGTGGTGGTTATGTTGTTGTTACAAATGTCAGAAATAAAATACCACTCTGCAGATCTGCTATTATCCTTTACAGAAAAGCCAACGCCAGAAATATCCTGAAACTCGTCATCTTTTTCTAGTTGAGCATTAATTTTATTTCCAGTCATCTCACATTCAATGAAATCTCAGTAACTCCTTCTTTGACAAAACTGTATATTTTTTTTTTACGAAAGATCGAAATGCCTTTACCACACAGAATCCGAGCTTGGATTTGGATCGGGCTGTTTCGCCCGAAGTTTTTTGGTTGAAGTGTGTGTTGATATAAAATACTCTTCTACACTATTTTGAGGACACCTCTTTAACGTCTCTACTGCCACCTACTTTCTATAGATATCTGTGTATCTCCCTTTCATTGTTCTAGGAAAATCTATGTATCTCGCTATTGTCTATCTCTCTATCAATCTATATATCGTTCTATCCATCTCTCTATCTATTTATCTATCTATCTAACTCTTTTCACTGACTAATTTCAACATAAATGTGACAATTAATTAGAGGGATATATATATATATATATATATATATATATATATATATATATACACACATATATATATATATATATATATATATATATATGTGTGTGTGTGTGTGTGTAATATATTCACAACACCTCTCTCTTCCTGTCTTGTTCATTTTCCCACATGTTTACCGTTTCTCTAATCCTCCGCCCACTCACAAAGGTATTTGATTTGTTTTCATTATGCTCATAAAACCAGTTTAGTGCTACGTTATTTCAGTTCCTCTCCTCTCTTCCACCCACATCCTCCGCCTTGTGGCCGGTCAGTCACAATTCCCAATGATACCCACTTAATGAACGTACATCTCATGATAAACGAATATAGTCGGGGACACACACCACACGACTGGCCGTCCACAACGCTCTCACTGCACTGGCGACGGTTAGCACTGGACATAAAATTCTACAACACCCCTTCCCCCCTTCCATAAGCCACCCCAGAAAAAGATGATGCTATTCTCAGCCAACGGATATTTCTGCTTCCGTTGACGTCACAAACCTCCATTGTCCGTCTGACAATTATAGAAAGCGTCTAAAGGCCTCGGCTTGTTTTTCAAGTTCGCCACCCTGCCTGCCTGCCTGCCAGAATTAAGTAAAAACATTAAAAAGAAACAAAATTATTTCTTTTTTTTTTCGCTAGAGGAGAATTGTTAATGTTCAGAAACAGAATTTAATTTAGGAATCATTTTTGCTGTTGTTTTGTTCAGCTTTCTTTGTCAGTGTAATTCGTCGAAAAAAAAAATAGTTTTCCTAAACTTCATCGCATTGCTATTTATAACCCAGAGCGGCGTTTGGGAGGACCGGCCATTAATGGTTCAATAATTTATTTTATATTTTTTTTTTCCATCATGTTAACTTGAATATAAACGGAAAAGGCAGAGGTGTTTTGTTTTTTTTTAATTTATTTTTGACTGCTAAAAGATTTTCTTTTCATCCATGAATCTGCTTTTGTCCTACAAATAGCATAATATTATTCCAACCTACTTTTTAACTCAAAATGTTTTCGAGGGTTTTCTGTTTATATTTAAAACCTTTTTTCCCCAGCTTTTGTCACATTTATACTTTGTATAGCTTGGTATTGGAATTACTTGGTGGCGGATTTTACCATTACATAATATTTACTGCTAAGATTGTTTTTTATCATGTTTAGTCTCTTAAGGTTGACCTCTTTTCTCTAACAGATGGCTAGATTATACTAGCATTATTTTTTTTTATACTATGTGAATCAAAGAAAACACGGCATGAAACAAATACATAATTATAATTTTGAGGTTTATGAATTGTCTGGCCTGGTATCATATCAAAGAAATATTGTTTATTGCATGTTTTGATTGTAAAAAAATATAATTACCCCAAACGTTCGATTGTTCATTCGTTCTGAACATTCTACGAGTAAAATTGTGAATGTATGCAATGCCGATCGTCTGGTAATTACAGTCGCAAAGAAAAGTGTTTCTAGTTTTTAGCCTAAGTTTCTGGAAGAACGCAAAGCATATTGTGATGAGAATAGAAGTAACATCGTGTTTCTGTTATGTTGCATAATAAAATTAAAGTTTTCACTGAATAATTTTTCCTTTATCATCAATATTTTTACTTATTTAAATCATGTTTTATTTATTTATTTATTTATTTATTTTTACAAATCCCAACAGGCAAATGCAGGATGAGTTTTCTTCCTACCAAGAAAGCGTGAAGAAACTCAGCGAGGAGACCAAGAAGACTGGCCAGATTTTGGACGATGGCGCGGTCTGTGAGATTTGTCACAAGACCAAATTCGCCGACGGCGTCGGCCACAGCTGCCATTTTTGCTTCAAAAAATCTTGTGCACGCTGTGGCGGTCGGATGCCGGGAAAGGGGAATACCACAACCAAAGATAACAAACCCGCAGTAAGCAGCTTTCTTTCTCCAGTTACTATAATTATTATTTGTAATTGTAAATTACCAATGTTTCTATGACAATTAGTAGTAGTAGAAGAAGTAGTGGTAGTAGTAGTAGTAGTAGTAGTAGTAGTAGTAGTAGTAGTAGTAGTAGTAGTAGTAGTAGTAGTAGTAGTAGTAGTAGTAGTAGTAGTATTAGTAGTAGTAGTAGTAGTAGAAGAAGTAGAAGTAGAAGTAGTAGTAGTAGTAGTAGTAGTAGTAGTAGTAGTAGTAGTAGTAGTAGTAGTAGTAGTAGTAGTAGTAGTAGTAGTAGTAGTAGTAGCAGCAGCAGCAGCAGCAGCAGCGGCGGCTCCAATGGTACCAGTAGTAGAAGCCATGCCTCCAGTTGTAGTAGCTGTTTGTAACACTTGTGATGGGAGTAATAATGTCAGCAACAACGTTATAGTAGCGAAAGATGTTTGTGCAAATACAGAGTTTTGTAAACCAACTTTCCGCAAAATCTCCCCTAAAACGTAACAATTTTGTTCTTTCCTGCTTTCTATCTTTTTTTCTTTCTACATTCGCTGGTTTTACACTTGAACAAAAATCCTTCCGTGAAACATTATTATTCCAAAATTGTGCTTTTTCTGTGTAACGCCCGTAGCGGCGCTAGCTTACCTTATATCGATAGAAGGCGAGAAAAATGCGTTTCATCTTCAAAAGAATGTATGAGCTTTCTTTATGTAAAACAACGCGAGTTTCATATTAGATTATTATGTGGAAGGAAAGATTTGTCCTCTGCTCAAGACCAATCATCACTATGATAAATGGTTCGATATACGGAGGAAGAATCCCCCATCAGGGCCTACTATGTTGGACATAGAACAAATGTAAGAAAAATTGACCCATTTTTCTTGTCTGTTTGTTCTTAAATAAACCGACAATTAAAGATAATGTTTTTAGGGGATGGAAAGAGACGCAAGCTCAAATTTTAGTAAAACTGGGCTTAGAGTAAATGAAAACTGAAGCGTCGAAATGTTATAAACCATCTGACAAGATCAAAGCAATAGTTTGCCTCCATTTCGCTGTTTATGTCAAATTTTCATAATACTTTTTTCTGTAAATATCCATGTACTGAGTACGACTATTTAGCTCCAAGCTTTATTTATTCATTATTTACGCCAAAAACATTCTCGAAAAGGCGAGAAGTATTTTGTTTGGGCTTAGATGTGATTGAATGCTCTATGAAAAGGAACCACATAAATAGTTTATTAGTTATTATGTTTCACCCGTCTGCATATTGTGTCTATTCCTGACCACCTTACTGCCTAGATTAGAATTTTATTCAAGAGAATACGGCTTTTATTGCATGTAGCTTAATTATTCTACAAACACACCGTAAGAATAAATTTACGAAAAGCAGCCATGTTGAATATATGTTCAGC
Organism: Elysia crispata; assembly: GCA_033675545.1. Classification (NCBI taxonomy): domain Eukaryota; kingdom Metazoa; phylum Mollusca; class Gastropoda; family Plakobranchidae; genus Elysia; species Elysia crispata. The sequence continues at coordinate 46,578 of JAWDGP010000711.1, forward strand.
AGAATGATATGAAAGATATCTATTATGTCTAGCTAAGCCAGGCAAATATCCTTAACTACATTGCCAGAAAGGAATCAGTTTCCCTAATTGAGGCCAAATTCGATATTATACCTGCCAAATAGTCAAAGCCGGCGGCAGTTTTTACTGTAGTCAAAGTGTGAGTCATTACTTGTCGGGTCTTTTAAGCTGAATACCATAAGTAACTCGATGCAACATAACACCTTATTAAATCCCGTGTTATTCATGTCATACGTGAAGAGCTGAAGTTATTACAGTATCACATAACTGCCGATGATCCACCTTGGCAAATCAGTTTATTACGTAAGATCTATTAGATCAGTAATACGGTATTGTTAGACTATGACGCAGTCATAGTAAGTTAAATGGGCATGATGGGCTACTTTCACGTGGTTTGGTGATTTATCAGATCCTACCATCAGGCGCATGTTATACACTCTATACTGGGTACGTCAAAAAGGCTTTCAGCTCATCAAGGAGCGCTCGGTGGCTGCGGACTAAGAACGTCCGTCGTGTTATCCGCAGCGACGTTGTATGCGGGTTCGACTTCTCATCATAGGTTGGCGATACTGGGGTCTCATCGGTTCAGACCCGCGTTGCTCAACAGAGGTTTGTTTGTCTGCAGAGAAGACTTGAGATTACTTTGTTGTAAAGCGGTTCTATTAAGCAATCAACTACACACACAAAAATAAAATAAAATAAAATAAAATAAAAAAAACATCGATCCACAGAAGAATGTCAACACGAATGTTGGTTGTTGGTCCGAGCTTTTACTCAAATACAGTCCTCTATGATATTAGATAGAAATCAATTTCATTGTTTTAGCGAAAGTCCTTAACTTTAAGGACATATAATATATCCTTTATTATTGAACGAATCGTCACTTGACACCCGACCGCATCTTTCTTTGACACATTTAGCTTCTTGTCCATACCGTCAACCGTCAGTCAAGCTCAACATCAAGCTGTCAACTCAGCACAGAAGGGGTCATCTTTCGCGAAGAGATGTGCCAACTTAACCTGCGATTTGTTTAGTTTGTTTCATCAAGAGCATTTGCCGAGGGGTGAGGCTGTAAAATAAGTGAAGGCAAAATTGTCCACTAGACAAACTGATATTTCTTTGAGCTCTATGACGACAAGAAATAATGAAGAGCCTAGCCCCCTCCAATTCTTTCCAGCTAAAGAGTTATAATTTGTAATTTAAGGCCAACCTCTTCCCACACAACTTCCCCATAATTGCCATGGCTTCAGTTATTTCCTTCGGTACTCGGCACCTCTTCGTTACCGTGTAAGTTTTTCCTTAAGTTACTGACTCGAAGCCTCTACTAAAACTGTTCTGCTTTCTTTATTAACATGAGAGGACTGAGTATTAGTTCAAGCTAATAGGAACTAATAAGAATGTTGACGTTTACGAAGTCTCTAAAAACAGGCCTTAATTTTTCACACATGCGGCCAAAGTGTGTGCGATTAGCAAATTTAAAAAAAAGTAATAATAACAAATCATAAATACTTTTTGCTTTTTAAAACGATTCTTAATAATATCACCTTCTCTCTATCTCGCATTGCCCTTTCCTTCTCTCCGTCCTTTCACTGTCTTTGTCTGTCTGTCTGTCTGTCTGTCTGTCTGTCTGTCTCTCTCTCTCTCTCTCTCTCTCTCTCTATGCGGTTCTCTCTCTGTATCTCTCTGAGTCTCTCTCTCTCTCACTCTCTCTCTCTCACTCTCTCTCTCTTTTAATGTCCTCTCTCTCTCTCTATGCGGTTCTCTCTCTGTATCTCTCTGAGTCTCTCTCTCACTCTCTCTCTCTCACTCTCTCTCTCTTTTAATGTCCTCTCTCTCTCTCACTCTCTCTCTCTCTCTCTCTCTCTCTTTCAGTCCTCTATCTCTCTCACTGTCTCTCTCTCCCTCTCTCTCTCTTTTACTGTCTCTCTCTCTCTCTCTCTCTCTCTCTCTCTCTCTCTCTCTCTCTCTCTCTCTCTCTCTCTCTCTCTCTCTCCCTTTCTAAAACACTGCAACTGTCTATTTCTCAGCCTCTCTTAACGACCTGCTCACCCATACCATAACCCCCCCCCCCTCCCCCAAAAAATAAAAAAAAAAAAAAATCGATCACAACTTTCTAGCAAGTTCATTCATAAGAATATCACGCGCATGCTAAATTTAATGTGGACCTCAATGCAAACTAGCTTGTGAGATATTAAAATTGAAACCAGCAGGATCAGGCGTAGATGACTCAGCCGCTGTTGCCCCGCCCCCTGCCTAAACCCCTTTTTCTTCAATTGACGTCATTTCCGGATCGAATGAGATTTTCATTGGCCAGGGCCACAAACACATAGGTTTGCAAGTCTGGCCGGGCTAGCTGTTGCTTACTATATTGAAGAACCTTATGGTAGCGGCTGTATATAGAGAGATACTGCTCTTCGTCTGTCTGTCTCTGTCGATCTCTTTTTTGTTCCTCTACTGTATACTTTTTTTTCTATCTATTTATGTATCAATCAGTCAGTCTATCTATGTTTCTATCCATCTGTCCTATCTATCAATCTATCTATCCATCTATATATCTATCTATCTATTTATCTATCTATCTATCTGTTTATCTACTTATCTGTCCATATATCTATCTTTCCATCTCTCTATTTCTCTCTTTCATTTTCTCTCTATTTCCCTCTAATAGGACTGTTCGTTGACGTATCGAAGAAAAAAACTGCCACCCCACCCCCAATTTCCCTCCCTTAGCCCCCTGTCTACACACTCAGTTCCCGAACTCTCAAATGAAAGTTCATAATGACCTTAGTATTGTTTGAAATACCCGTATTGGAATGTCAACTCTAGAACATTTCTGTTCTAATATCGATCTATCCTTCTCCTGAATATTTTCTTAATATTTTACCTTGTCGGTAATTTATTTACTTAACCTTTCTATCTACATTTCTATCTTTTCACCTAGTGTATCAGTCTATCAATCAATCGATTTAGCTACTTTACTAGTTAATTAGAGACCTGTCTGTTTATCAGATTTTCTATCTGCCTCTCTCTCCATGTCTCTTTATATACATTATATCTGTCTATCTTTCTATAGATCTCTCTCTCTATCTATCTATCTATCTATCTATCTATCTATCTATCTATCTATCTATCTATGTATCTATCTTGCTATTTAGCTATTTATCTCTATATATATCTATCTCACTGTCTATCTATCTATCTATCCATCTCGCTATCCATCTTTTTATTCACCCATATATTTACACATATACTCTTCCCTATCCATTTGTTTATTCATCCATATATTTACACATATGCTCTTCCCTATCCATCTGTTTATTCATCCATATATTTACACATATGCTCTTCCCTATCCATCTGTTTATTCACCCATATATTTTAACATATACCGTTCCCCGAAAAACA
>JAWDGP010000711.1:55000-60000 GCA_033675545.1 Elysia crispata
GAACACGTAGCAGCAGGTCAGGAGAGGGGGAGGGGAAAGGAACGGGGCCAGTCCAAGCATCGCTTCTATAGCGAGAGCCGCCTCTCAGAGACGGACAGGCGGTACGGCGACAGCTCATCCTCGCTGGTACAGCAAGAACCACAGCAGCAACTACAGCAGCAGCAGCAACAGCAACAGCAGTCGGAGCATGCGCGAGACAGGCATAAAGGCGACACCGGAAGTAGACACGACACGGCTCCAGGGACGTCTTCTTCTTCTTCCGGTAAACAGGATCATGGGAATTATCGTAATGAGGCGGAAATGCGAGAAGCGGATCGTAAAGAGAGGCATCGGTAAGTTTTTTAGGTGTTTCTTTACATCCGAGCTAAATCTTTAAGATTATTACTTATTGAATGGAGAACGTTGTATTGAAGCACCTCTCTCTATATATTTCTCTTTCCCTCTGCCCATCTTTGTATCTGTTTATCTTTCTGTCTGTGTTTCTCTCTCAGTCACTCTCTTCCGCATTCTTGGCTCATAGATAATTTTAGCTACCAGTATTCGTGATCACCAATGAACCATTAGACTAATTATTGTTATTATAATCATTATGATTATTATCCTCATTATTATCATCATCATCATTATCATCGTCAGCATCAGCATCATCATCATTATCCTCATCATCATCGTCAGATCAGCATCATCATCAGCATCATCATCATCATCATCATCATCACCATCATTATCATCGTGAGCATCAGAATCATCATTATTATCCTCATCATCATCGTCAGGTCAGCATCATCGTCAGGTCAGCATCATCATCATCATTATCCTCATTATCATCGTGAGCATCAGCATCATCATTACTATCCTCATCATCATCGTCAGGTTAGCACCATCGTCAGATCATCATCATCATCATCATTATCCTCATTATCATCGTGAGCATCAGCATCATCATCATTGTTATCATTATCATCGTCATCGTCATCAGCATCATCATCCTCATTATCATCATTATCATTGTCATCGTCATAATCATCATCATCGTCGTCATCGTCATAATCATCATCCTCATTATCATCACTATCATCGTCATCGTCATAATCATCATTATCATCGTCATCGTCATAATCATCCTCGTCATCATTATCGTTAGTATCTTTATCCACCATGATCCCGATCCTAGTCTTATCTGAGTGCTGTTTGCAATCAAAGTATGACATTCCTTACGTCATCCGGATTTATACTTTCATCGAGTATTAGAATCCATGCAGAGGGGAGGACAAAACGGTTCATTAATAAAATATGCGAGTCTGCCTCATTGATTTTGTATTTAGTATTGATAGAATGTAGGTTAAAAATTGCCTCTTTGTAGTGCAAAGAGCGTTTTTATATATTACCCTTAATGCTGAATGTTCAAGTGCTTCACGTGGTTCATAAAATAAGCCACTACCAACCACTTTATCATATACCAGAGCAGCATAATCTGCATGAATCTGGCGACTTCCAACATCTTCTATTACTTACAGCTGAGCGCATGATTTTACATGTTAGAGTAAGTGAGAAGCTGCTCCTAACGAGACTTAACCTCCGCACTCGAAACAAGCTGAGATTTGAACCCCAAGCGTTGTGGTCCTAAACCCGAGAGTTTAATGCTGACTGCCTACCACGAGACCACGAAGCTTTACGATTACAGATCTCCTATGTTGGACTCATACTGGGAAGCAAAACCCGCACATTTAAGAGTTCTAAAGATGCGTAGCTTGGCATAGCAGTAGATGTTATGAAATTCGAGAGAAAAAGGTGGAATATAAGGACAATTTTGGATCATAATTATTACATATCAGTTTTTTTAACCACTGACTTAAACGAGAAATTGAATTTACTTTTCTATCCATCTGAAAGTTCACTGATACTGCGATGAATCTCCATGCTGGTTTGTTTTGCATTGTCTGCTGGTTTTTAAACCTTGATCTAATTTAGAATCGATATTCACTGGACCGGCGTGACGTAAGATGCCGTTACGCGGCATCCATGATGATAGTAATTTAGGTCCTAGCATATCCGCATTCGCATTTCATTGTAAACCTCAACAAAAGACCTCAAAATGTGATTTTTTTAAAATTTTTTTTTTAACAGAAAAAAACCACTATACCGATAATATTTTGGAAAATTTTTTAATGAGGATCAACATTTAAATTCAATTTTTTTCCCGGGTTGTTTTTATTTTGCGACAAGATCCAGAATCTAGATTTACATCTAACTTTGAGAACTAGCTACGGCTCTTCACCGTCATCATGGCGAAGCGTCTAGTTACCGGCAGGTGTGCAGAGAATGAGACGAAAAAATATGGAATGACTTTAAGTGGCCGGTTCAGTCAATAATTAAAAAGTGACTATTCTATGCAAATCATAGACATGTAATGAAACATTATTCGGGAAACTTCAACCGCAAGCATACGCTTCCAGTTGTGCCGTGCTGATATGACCGCAACACTGTCTTCACCGAGTTTAGAGCTATAAAATCTGTAGCGATAAGATGTTTCTCGGTGTTCTTTTGTTCTTTGCGGGTGTTCTTTTGTTCTTTCTGGATATTCTTTCGTTCTTTCTGGGCGCGCTTTCGTTCTTTCTGGGTGTTCTTTTGTTCTTTCTGGGTGTTCTTTCATTCTTACTGGGTGTTCTTTTGTTCTTTCTGGATGTTTTTTCGTTCTTTCTAGGTGTTCTTTGATATCACAAGTGACTGAAATATCTCGCTGCTATTACTGACTGACCTCATCCAGCATATATTTTCTTTGCCAACTGTACATTCATTAACTTTTTGTTTGAGATTCTTTGACATTTGCATTAACTAGATTGTGGGTTACCAGTAGTATACGTAGCATTAAGGTTATATGAGGCCGAGCGTTGGCTTCTGGAAGGTTACTTTGCTGCTTGGAATTCGGAAGCTTTCCTGTTGTGGTGAAAACTTCTTGCCATATGTTTATAAAGCAATAAGTGAATCAACCTTCAAAGTTTGTAGCTTAACTTAGGACCATTTCGGGAGATTTTGATTTTCGTTTACGATATCACCACTTGTGTCACGTCTTTATTCTAACTCATAGTTTAAAAAAACAACTAATTCTAGACGCTCTTCTTCGAAAAAAAAAAGAGAATGCAGTATCAGAAGTTCTTAGTTGAATATTGATGATATTCTCAAAGGAACTTTATTAATGTGACAGTTTTCTGTGAGGATTAAAACCAAAGTAGCACCAGTTGTGAGCAGTTTCCCATGTAATGAGCGAGTGAGTATTTTAACTGGCTATAAAAAGCAACCACACTTAGTATAGATATGTATTTTGATATCCTCAAGAGTGTTCTTTGACTTCTCAGCAGGTTTGAACTCTTCTTTAGAAGTGGCAGATTAACCTTAGAAATGTTTGACTTTTTATAGATGTCACATTAGATAGCTGGGCGACAATAATAATTTTTAAAGGTTAAAATAATGGTAATAAATATATTAATACTTAAAGGATTTCAAACTCACCAAAATGCAAGTTGTGGAATGAATAAGTAAATTATACTTATACAAAAACAGGCAATCGGTCTGCGCATGTTTAAAGTAGTACTTTGTGGTGTTGTAGCTCAGTGGTAGCCACCCGGGTCCCAGATCAGAAGGTCGGTGGTTCGAGGCCTCACTTAATGAATAGACTGACAATCAAAGGTCTGTTCAGTTGTACTAGAGTGACGAGCTGTTTCTTATAAGAAAATTTAACAAATTTTGTAAAATCAAATCTATTCACAATTTGTTTTTTTTAACATTCATTATCACTTGGGTTTAAATAACTGCGCGGCAAAGAATTCCCGCAAGGCAGTGCACTTTTATGCACTAACTGCGAGATTTCACAGCTTTCTATTAAGGGTTTAAAATGTCAAAAAAAAAGGTTGAAAAAGTTTAGAATTAGTCGATTTCTTTTATTCCTGATCTTTTGTGACTATAGAAAGGTATCTTGGTTAGTGAGAGTCTGTGAGAAAAATCTTCAAATAGATTTTGAGTATATGAGAGGAAAAGCTAGATTAAATGCGCATTTCTTTATTACATTTCACGTATAAATAAACTGAAAAAAGGGCCAAGGCTCGTCATTAGAACGGCATGCAATAGAACAATTGGTTTGAAGTTGTAGAGTTCAAGATGTTCTCCGCCCGTCCTGTCAAAGTGATATCACACACACACACACACACCTCTTGCATAATACTATTTAGCCTTGTGTTGAGTTCTTGTCAGTATTCTTACTTCTCTGCATATTACACCTGTGACGACTATTATTTAAGTATTCTTACTTCCCTGCATATTTAGGCCTGTGACGACTATTATTTAAGTATTTTTACTTCCCTGCATTTTAGGCCTGTGACGACTATTTTTTAAGTATTCTTACTTCCCTGCATATTTAGGCCTGTGACAACTATTATTTAAGTATTCTTACTTCCCTGCATTTTAGGCCTGTGACGACTATTTTTTAAGTATTCTTACTTCCCTGCATATTTAGGCCTGTGACGACTATTATTTAAGTATTCTTACTTCTCTGCATATTACGTCTGTGACGACTATTATTTAAGTATTCTTACTTCCCTGCATATTAGGCCTGTGACGACTATTATTTAAGTATTTTTACTTCCCTGCATATTAGGCCTGTGACGACTATTATTTAAGTATTCTTACTTCCCTGCATATTAGGCCTGTGACGGCTATCATTTAAGTATTCTTACTTCCCTGCATATTAGGCCTGTGACGGCTATCATTTAAGTATTCTTACTTCCCTGCATATTAGGCCTGTGACGACTATCATTTAAGTATTCTTACTTCCCTGCATATTAGGCCTGTGACGGCTATCATTTAAGTATTCTTACTTCCCTGCATATTAGGCCTGTGACGGCTATTATTTAAGTATTCTTACTTCCATGCATACTAGACCTGTGACGACTATTATGTAAAGTTTCTGACTTCCCTGCATATTACTTTATCAGGCAGCTCGTAGG
>JAWDGP010000711.1:65000-97500 GCA_033675545.1 Elysia crispata
GCGTTTTCTGGACATATTACAAGCCTAAAAATCGTATTTCTACGAGGGTTGCTGGGAAACGCTTATGTAAAAGTGCCGAGAGACGTGGTTCAGAGCTTTATTATTTATTGCTGTTTCAATGCTGTTGAAGATAAATCATAATCCAACCCTCGCGGCGACTGAAAAGAAAGGATCTCCTCGTGTCATATTTATTAATGTAGAGGTAGCTTGAGGAGTGATGGTCTGGGGTCATCTTGGTATACTAAGCATTCATCTTTGCTCAAAGATTTTAGTTATTTCCCATGCAAACGGGCGCGAAGTACCGGTACTTTGTGAGTAAGAAGTAACCAACCAACATGTTTTTCTAATGACTGGACTTTGACCTAACACCTCGATTAAGAACAAGTTGTAAGCTTCCAGGCCCTGTTTTCTTAAAACTGGTACTTGGAACAAGTTAGACTAAACTAATGTCATCTATTAGGTATTTTACTGAGTTCTTCACTTAGACGTGGATAATGACGACAACATCATTTCCTCTGGGACTGTAGGAAGATGGGCGTGACTTAAAAAGAAAGAGATCTGAAAACTGCAAACTCGTCGTGCGATCGGTGTAGGAGCAAACAAAGCTTTTTCTACCATGAAAGAGAAGGGCACGTTGTGCGAAGAGGGGGACAAGTTCCTCATTGCCTGTGCTCTTGAGTCTCGTAAAAGGCAACAGTTCAGTTTTGGAGCTGGAGTATTTGCGAACACGCATGGCGCTTCCCTCCGACCCAGCACTGGAGCCGACTAGGACACCACTGAGATCCTTCTCTCCTGTTAGACTCTACCGCTCGGACAATGGTCATCATGTGGGCCGTTTCTGGATATCATGTGAAGTAATGTACGATTGGACAACAGTAAGAGAACCGTACAAAAATTCTTTAAACATACGCCATCACTTCATCTCAGGAAAGCTTCCACTGATTGGTATACCTCCTAATAGAGTCGCGAATGTGTTTCTTTGTATTTTGTTTGATAACTATAGTTCACCCACAACAAGGTGATCTACGCCCTTGTTTTGCATATCATATTCGCGACTCACCCCGGAAGGGCGGATGTGAAAGGTTGAGGCCCTTAACTCTCATACCGTCAGGGAAGGACTCGAACCAACGAAGAGAATACCTGGGAATATTAGACTGGACGCTCGAACTCGACAGGCAACCATGTTCACGAAAACTTTGAGACATATTTCATCTCCAAATTATCTCATTTCTAACTTGTTTAACGTCCTAACCCACCTAGTTGCCTTAGAGCGCTACATCCTACATCTGTCTTTGGGAAAATTTTTCAAAGTTTCTAAATTATATGATCCATTTTTCAACAAAATCATCATCATCAAAATCCTAGGTCTGTTGTGGACATCGGGGTTCATGAGCTTCCAATAAAACGAATAACGTTACAAAAAATATAAAGAGACTGTATGGTTCGCGAGAAGAATTTGTCACATCTTATTGAATAATTGATTTCGTTGGCATAGCCCAAAAAAAACACCAACCCAACTATTAATAGTTTGGTGGATGATAGGACCATGTCGCTACTTGTGTAGTGCTGGTCCGTTGGAAATGAGAGTAAACAAGCAAATAGCCTGACCTTTGCGGCCGGCGAATTTGTTATTCAAATTTATTCATTATTCGATCCTGCCTGTTCTCTCTGGTTGAGAGTTAAATTTAGAGAGACTTTTTGAAAACTTAAGACAAAAAATCTTGTTTCAGACCTTTATTCTTACAGGCATTGTTATTATCTTCGTCGCCATCATCATCATCCTCATCATCATATGCTTCTAATTCCTTAAGGAATCTGTGAAAAATATAATTCAATTCTGTTTTCAGAGCACTGTCGTGGTAATTATGAGACGCGATTTTATTTCTCATTTTCATTATACACATTGCACTTGATTGGAAGAAATTGGAGGCACCAAGGGAAAGAGAGAAAGTGAGGAAGGAGCGAGACATACATACAGACAGAGACAGAGATAGAATCACAGAGACACGTGATAAACAAGTTGTTTATCTGAACTTTTCGCCAAATCAGTCATTTGAATCTTTTTTTTCATGTGCATTAGTAAATGATAACTGTATATTAGAAAAGAAGCGAGGAAATAAACCGAAAAATAATAATAATTATATAATGCAAAACAAATCTTCGCGTTTTTCTGCTGTGTCACATGATCGCCTTGGAACTCCTCATGTTTTATACTTTTGATCTCCTTGGCTCATATTCCTACGCGCCTATTTTAACGTTCATTCTTTTTTTGCACTTTTGCTAATGCTGCTGCTGCTATTGCTTCTGTTATTGCTATACTTGCAGTTGTATAATTGCTTTTTGATCTTCTTCTTTTGTTATTGGTTTCGTTGTTATTGAGCAGTTTTGCTGTTTTCTTCTTCTTCTTCTTCTTCTTCTTCTTCTTCTTCTTCTTCTTCTTCTTCTTCTTCTTCTTCTTCTTCTCCGTCAGACTAAAGCAAATTTAAATCTTATATTGCGCCCACTTACCTAATTATCTCTTATACTTGAAAGACGACGTTTAATGGGTCCCACGAGACTATATCTAAAATTTATTCAAGATTTTTAAAAGAAATCAAAAGACCACTTTATACTTTAAAATTCCCAATTCCATCTTTGTCGCAATCGACATTGGAACCCTCCTCCGCCCACCCTGTCTGAATTTTAAAAAAGAGAAGAAAATGAAAAAAAAAATGGTTCTAGACTAGACTCAGCTTTTTTTTTTCATATGATTCCACCAACACTGACTATGACCCATTTTCCCAGCCGGTTTATCGATTTTTTTCCTTCCGCCGATGTGTGGAGAGGGCCTCGGGTTTTTTTTTTTCTTTTTTTTTCTGCCTTGCTGTGTATTCATGCGCACACAGCTACATAGTTCCGTGTTCGTGAGAAGATCTAGATCTATGGCCTTGTTGGCTCGCTTGTTTTTCGTTGCACGTCCAACGTATCTATATTTTTTTTTCCTCATTTAAAATAAATTGTTTGCATCTTCATCGTGTCGAGACAGCCATATAATTATGATCTGGAGGAAGAAGAATAATTCATTAAGTAGATAATTATGTCATGGCAGATTGGCGGCGCTAAATTGAACAGTGTTGTTAGAAGGCGCATGTTAGCGTGTATTATGGAGCACAGCGCTACTAGTTTCCGGGGACTTTATTTTAAATTGCCTTCTACCACCAGTTTTTTTTACACACGAGGGATAAGAACGAGAAAGACATGTAGACTGGGAGACAGAAAGATAGAGAGAGGCTGCGAGAAAATAAAAGGGGAGAGGGGGGAGGAGAGGGAGAGTGAGAGAGAGAAAGAGAGAGATAGATAGATAGATAGAGAGAGAGAGAGAGAGAGAGAGAGAGAGAGAGAGAGAGAGAGAGAGAGAGAGAGAGAGAGAGAGAGGGATTGGGAGGGAGAAATAGAGGCATTCGTGAAAACCGGACACACTACAGAGTAAAAGAAAGGGAAAGACGTGTAGACTCAGAGACAAAGAGAGGGAGAGAGAGAGAGAGAGAGAGAGAGAGAGAGAGAGAGAGAGAGAGAGACAGAGACAGAGAGAGAGAGAGAGACAGACAGACAGACAGAGGAAGGAGGCGCATAAAGACTGAACACACTACAGAGTGAAAGAGAGGGAGAGAGAGAGAGAGAGAGAGAGACAGAGAGAGAGACAGAGGGAGAGAGAGAGAGAGAGACAGACAGACAGACAGAGGAAGGAGGCGCATAAAGACTGGACACACTACAGAGTGAAAGAGAGGGATAGAAGGAGATCGAATAGAGTTAAACAGTTTGAGGGTAAATGACAAAAAGAGCTTAATCAATCTTGAAAGTTATTAAAACGATGTTTATCGAACTCTTTATGTCGTAAAAAAGAAGTCTAATTAGTCCGACGTTGAGGCAGTAAAAATAGTGAGGAATAAGTATGTCAACCATGCTAGATGATTGTGAAAGTATCTTTTTCTGTGCTCACTTCCTGTATCTTTCTCCTTTTTCTCTAAGTTTATTCGTCTTTCTCTTTCTCTATATCTGTCTGTTTCTGTCTCTGTCCCCCTCCTCCCCCCCCCCTTTTTTTTCCTCTCTCTCTCTCTCTCTCTCTCTCTCTCTCTCTCTCTCTCTCTCTCTCTCTCTCTTTCTTTCTTTCTCTCTCACCGTCTCTCTTTTTATCTATCTATCTATCTATCTCTTTCTCTCTCTATCCCTCTTTTTCTCTCTCTTTCTCTCTTTCTATCACTCTCTCTCTCTTTCTTTCTCTCTCTCTCTATCTCTCTCTTTCTATCACTCTCTCTATCTCTCTCTTTCTATCACTCTCTCTATCTCTCTCTATCTCTCTCTCTCTATCTCTCTCTTTCTACCAGACTCTCTATCTCTCTCTATCTTTCTATCACTCTCTCTATCTCTCTCTCTCTCTTTCTATCACTCTCTCTATCTCTCTCTATCTATCTCTCTCTCTCTCTACTTAGCTCTGAGGATCATTCGTTCCCATTAGATTCCCCGATGACTGCATGATTATCTCCCTTCTCTTCCCACCACCCCCTTTCCCCCCTCCCCCCCCCCCAAAAAAAAAAAAAAAAAAAAGAAAAAAATACACACACACACACACACATATATATATATATATATATATATATATATATATATATATATATATATATATATTAGTGTTACAAAACTTCCCCATGAGTCTCGGGTTCGAATCAAGCCATGTAAAGTTTAGTCTGGAGCGCTATCTCCTGCGCCGCCTGATAGAAGTTACAGTTTTTCCAAGAAGAGAATGATAGCTCTCAATGGTTGCCAGATGGTGGACTCGGAAGGTCAGCGTCAGTTAAGAGTGTCCTAGGTATGGTGAAAAGAAAATAGTCTTATAAAAGGCAAGTCTTGCTCTTAATCAGCATCATGTAGGACTTGTAAAAATCTTTGCTTGATGTTTCATGTGCGGCGGTTCAGGATTGTTAGAACCAGGTTGACGTCACATTTTCTCTTTTTTGAATCGAACCCTTTGCACACACCAATAGTGCCTATAGTCTTTAGAATAATAGGGGAAAGAACACGTCCTTCTGCATTAAATAAAGTCTTTATACTAGGCAAGTCTTGTTCTGATTCAGCATCATGTAGGACCAGTAAAAGTCGCTACTTGATGTTATATTTGAGGCGGGTCTGAGAGTCTTGTGCATGTCCCTTATTGTTCAATGTTGTTAGTACCAGGTGTGACAGTTTTTCTCCTCTTTTCATCGAACCAGTTGCACACACCAATCGCGGCAATAGTCCAAGTGTCTTTTGAGTAATAAAGGAAAAAACACGACCCTGTACATAAAATCGAATTGAACTTCTCTGTAGTTTTGTTTCCTTCGTGCGCGCCAAAAATGGCAAAAATAATGAATCAAAACAACATTTGTATCTGATTATGAAAAAAAAAAAAGCTGTGCATGTGAAATTAATATTCCATTTTCCCGTCGCATATTGCGGGCTATCTGATTATTTCAACCAATATATACTAAAGGACAAAATAAATTTCAATATGTAATCGATTACTGTATTACAGTGACCTTCGACACACACAGACCCCAGAGACTGGCAGAGAATATCCCAGATAAAAGGTAACCGGAAGGAGTTGAGACTTTAAGATAATATCTTTAGCGGGATTTTCATATTTGTGAAAATTAGTTTGTTCTTGTTAACTTCCAGCTATGGTATGTGTCTCCTTTATTGATAGCCTATTAACCTTTCAAAATACTATTATTCAATTGAAAAAGAAGAGAGAATCTGATGTCTTATTTTCCAAACAACCTATTAATCAATCACTTCTCAGGGTGGATAGAACTTGATGTACAATCATCCAACCAAACAACCAACCAATCAATCAATAAATTGCAAAGTGGATAGAACGTGATGTTCTATCATTCAACCAACCAATCAATCATTCAATAATTGCAAAGGGAAGAGGACCTGGTGTCCAACACCCAAGCACTGTATCAATCAATCAATCAGTTCTCGAAGTGGATATAACCTAATGTCCCATCATCTACCTACCAACCAATCAATTCTCAAAGTGGATAGAACCTCGCTTCCCATCAGCTACCAACCAACCAATCAATTGCAAACTAGATAGAACCTCATGTTCCATCTTCTACCAAGCAATCAATCAATTGCAAAAAGGATAAAACTTAATGTCCCATCTTCTACCAACCAATCAATCATTTGCAAAAAGGATAAAACGTAATGTCCCATCATTCAACCAACCTATAAATCAATCAATTGTAAATTGGACAGAACCTCATGTCCCATCCTTTACCAACCAATCAATCAATTGCAAAAAGGATAGAACCTAAAGTCCCATCTTTCCACCAACATATAAATCAATCAGTTGTAAAGTGGATAGAACGTAATGTCCCATCATTCAACCAACCTCTAAATCAATCAATTGCAAAGTGGATAGAACCTAGTATTTCATTCATCAACCGATCAGTCACAAGCCAGGCCGAACCTTGTATTTCATTCATCAACCGATCAGTCACAAGCCAGGCCGAACCTAGTATTTCATTCATCAACCGATCAGTCACAAGCCAGGCCGAACCTAGTATTCCTTCGAGAAATCAAATAATCACAGAGTTGTTGGGAAAGACCTGATATCTGATAAACCATCCAATCTATCAATCAATTCATCAATCAAAAGGAGAAAGGGCAACTCTTATGCAACGAATCATTCAACTAATCAATCAAAAGGTGGATATGACGCGATATCCCATCATCCCATCAGTCAATCAATCTGCAAAGAATCATTCAACTAATCAACCAAAAGGTGGATATGACACGATATCCCATCATCCCATCAGTCAATCAATCTGCAACGAATCATTCAACTTATCAGTCACAAGGTGGATATGACACGACATCCCATCATCCCATCAACCAATCAATCTGCAACGAACCATTCAACTTATCAGCCACAAGGTGGGTATGACATGATATCCCATCATCCCATCAGCCAATCAATCTGCAACGAACCATTCAACTTATCAGCCACAAGGTGGGTATGACATGATATCCCATCATCCCATCAGCCAATCAATCTGCAACGAACCATTCAACTTATCAGCCACAAGGTGGGTATGACATGATATCCCATCATCCCATCAGCCTATCAATCTGCAAGGAACCATTCAACTTATCAGCCACAAGGTGGGTATTACATGATATCCCATCATCCCATCAGTCAATCAATCTGCAACGAACCATTCAACTTATCAGCCACAAAGTGGGTATGACATGATATGCCATCAGCCCATCAATCTGTACATGCGTATGCCATCTTGATAGTTCAGACCTATAAAGGAGGAGAGTATTTCTTTTATTTTTTTCATCTTGTTTTTTCCGTAAATCCATTGTGTGTTACTCACACGATAATCGGAAAAAAAATTCTATTTCATTTCAACACTATCGTTGAACAGATTTTGTTTAAGCACACGTTCGAACATTTTAAAAGATGGCGCTTCCCTGGTTCCTTTTGATTGCACTTTATTTAGGACCAAAATGGTGAATATATATTTTTCCCATGGTGCTTCAGAACATGAAAAAAAAAAAAGATTCCGACTTGCCATGGCTGTACCTTCTGCCATAACGATTGTCGGTAAATTTTGTCATTGTTCAAGTGTTCCAGATCAAGCGATGGCACGGGGATTATTGAGCTATCCGCCTCAGCTCTGCCTTGCCCGACAAAGATATTTTCTTGACTTAAGAAGTTTATGAGATTTGTACGAAGTGTTAAAGTAATGAATTCAGAAGGACAGTCAGTCAATTGGTGACTAGCAAGCTTAATTACAATTTTTTTCCAAATACAGCCGAGTTTTTTGTTTTTTGTTTTTTTTTGGTGGGGGGATGAGTAATACTTTTTTAACTCTTTGTTTTGAAGATGACTCAGATCAGAGAAAAAAAGCCAAGTAACTTTTTCAGTCATAGTCACGCCAAACCTTTCACTCACCAGCGTCTGTCAAACACCAGACCTTTCCTTACCCCAGGCTCAACAATTTCCTATTTCTTCACGTACCACAAAATCTGTACCGGTTGTTCAGAGACGTGTATAGTGTATAGTCATCTGCTTGTCTCTCTGTATATTCAAGCATGCACCACAAGAATCTGTACCAGTAGTTAAGAGACGTGTCTGTCTCTCTGTATATTCCAACAAACACAAAACCTGTACCTGTAGTTCAGAGATTTCTGTGGGCTTCTGCTTGTCTCTCTGTATATTTCAGCCCGCACCACAAAACCTGCACTTGTAGTTCAGAGATTTCTGTGGGCTTCTGCTTGTCTCTCTGTATATTTCAGCCCGCACCACAAAACCTGCACTTGTAGTTCAGAGATTTCTGTGGGCTTCTGCTTGTCTCTCTGTATATTTCAGCCCGCACCACAAAACCTGCACCTGTAGTTCAGAGATTTCTGTGGGCTTCTGCTTCTCTCTCTGTATATTTCAGCCCGCACCACAAAACCTGCACTTGTAGTTCAGAATTTCTGTGGGCTTCTGCTTGTCTCTCTGTATATTTCAGCGCGCACCACAAAACCTGTACCTGTAGTTCAGAGATTTGTGAGGACGTCTGCTTGTCTATAAAGCTCCTTGGTTTCTGTTATTATGAATTTTAGTGGTGCAAGATCAACTTGCAGCCACTGCGAAAATTGTTTTTGACTCGTCAATGACTGACTGATTGAAGTCTAGAATATGTGTTGAAATAATGCTTTTGTGTGAAGTATATTTTGTAACGTAGTTTTCACATGTTTGTTTTTAATGAACGAGATTTCGACTTCGCCGTCTTGGCGCTATTGCGCTATTCTAGCGTTGGTATAGGCTATGCGTTACTTATTTAGAATTGCTGTGTCAACTACTTGATTGTGTGAATGGAGTATGCAACCTACACAACAAAGTTGCTCTTGTTGTTGTTGTTGCTGTTCTTGTTAAAGTTGTTGTTACAGATGCTGCTTCTGCTGCTGTTGTTGTTGTTGTTGTTGTTGTTATTTTTATTATTGTTGGTTCTTGGGTTTATGCTATAAGGAATAACCAGTGAAATACTTGTTTCAAAAACGTATTCATTCTGTTACTGGAATATAAAGGAGAGGCTGACATCCACCATGAAGAGATAAAGTCGCCGAAGTGTAGAATTTGTTGAGTTTGAGCTCTGCCCGAAACTGAAGGACTGCAGCTCTTGTATCGGTTTATACTTGTAGTTTATTTAACATCCACCAAGTCTCGTAGAGTTTTATATGGGAGGAGCATTGCAACAAGTAATATCCGTGTTACTTAAGTATGATAGTTTCCGGAATATGCTCTCTCTCTTTCTCTCTCTCTCTCTCTCTCTCTCTCTCTCTCTCTCTCTCTCTCTCTCTCTCTCTCTCTCTCTCTCTCTCTCTTCCCAAGTCTCACTCTATTTTCACTCTTTCTCTCTGTTCCTTTAACTCTTTTTTTCTCACTAGCTTTTTTATACATATCTGCGGATCCATAAAAATGTTAATTTAACGATCTATCTGTCTAATTATCTATGTATCTATCCACCTCTCTATCTAGTAGCATGCCTATCTATGAGATAAAACCTTGTAGTTTGATGTTTCTGTCAACGATATTATTATTCCTCTATCTCTTGTAATGATAGTTATTCCAATTTATCTCTCGTCTTTCTATCTATCGATACATCTATCGATCTTTTTATCTATTTATTATCGATTTATTCTATGGATCCAATTATATAACCACCTACCTAGCATTACTGCCCGCCCTTCTTTCTAAGTAAATTACACAACTGATGCTGAACGGAAGTAGTAGGGCTTTACTCTAACCCCTCGCCTTCCCCCATCCTCTGTTTCCTCTCCACCCTTTCCCCCAATTTTTTTTTTTTTTTTTGCTCCTAGTTCTTGCGGAACCTTTCACACCCTCTTTCCCCCCCTCGCCCTCATCGCTTGGCGATTGTCCCGCGGTAGACCCGCTCTGTCCCCGTGCTGTATTCCCACACCAGCGCATCGTATGACCTTTTACAATATTAATTATGCTTCCCTCGTAACTCTGCTTCCTCACGTGGGAGGAGCTGTTGAGACCGAGGAGACAAAACTCTGGGCGGTATCGACACGCACCAGCTTACAACCGTCTTAGGCGGATACAAGTTCGAGATTTCGATATCGAGCTTCACCAGTCAAGTTCTCCGCGAAGCTTTTTGGCTTGTCCCCATGAAATTTAGATTTTTTCGCTTTTCAATCCAGCCGCTGTAATAAATGTTTCACTTATTTGAAATAGGGGAGCTTTTTCTATCCATGAATGAAGAAAATGATGGGGTTTTATATATTTTTCTTTACGATGTAAATTGTCACATTTCCAATAACATTTTTCTAAAGCAAACTTTAGTCATGCTTAGGCAAAAGTCTGAGTTGCATCAATACTTGAACATTATGACGATGTGTTTGGGTCGGCATTTTGACAGAATAGAGCAATTATGTGATTTTAGAACTTCACTTCACTTCACTATCGTCACTGAGCTTGCTCGTAGAATTAACGAGTCGTAGAATTACTCTCAAGTTCACCCGTAAAAGAAAGAAACAGAGTTTTCCAGAATGAGGTATACGAGAAGGGGCAGGGGATTAAGACATCTTCCGTAGTATTGCCAAACTTTTTCTGACAAACTGCAGTTTCTTACGACTTTGGCAAACCTTTTAATAATAAACCTTTTTTTTTAACTTTTGCGAGGTCTGTTAAGATTTGAAACAGTTAGAAGCAAAGCATTACTTCTTTTCTTTCGTTTTTTTTTCACATGAATGGTTGAATGAACCGGACTAAAAGCTAATAATAAGATGGGAAATAATAATAGTAATAATAATAATAATAATAATAAGAATAAGAATAAGAAAAAGAAGAAGAAGAAGAAGAAGAAGAAGAAGAAGAAGAAGAAGAAGAAGAAGAAGAAGAAG
Organism: Elysia crispata; assembly: GCA_033675545.1. Lineage (NCBI taxonomy): Eukaryota > Metazoa > Mollusca > Gastropoda > Plakobranchidae > Elysia > Elysia crispata. The sequence goes on from JAWDGP010000711.1 coordinate 75,945, forward strand.
AAGAAGAAGAAGAAGAAGAAGAAGAAGAGGAAGAAGAAGAGGAAGAAGAAGAAGAAGAAAAGCCTCATGATCCTAACATGTTTTTTTTTCTTCTTTATATTCTCTTCCTCTTTTTCCTCCCCTTCATTGGCCTTCTCCTCACTTCCGCCTTTTTCCTCTCCGGTTCAAGAGTTAGCCAAATTGTTTCACATATCCGTCCTCCTCTTTTCTCGCATAATACCCAAAGGAATGCCGTCTATTGTTAGTTACTCAGGCTTGCTCATATCTCCTCTTAAAATCTTAAATGAAAATTAATGTCTACGGCTTGTGCGGAGAGTGAATCTGTCTGCCTCAGACTGAATAATTAAGACAAATTTGATGTTTTCAAGTAGGAACGATACTACCATTGATCGCAGCGAGTACCCCTTTAGGTTGGTCCCTATTAAATATCAAACCTCATGCCGACCCCAGCACAAGAGAACCGATATCAGCAGCTCAGACACGTCTATTCCCGTTATGATAACAGAGTGAACGTTTCCATTGCACCCACTTTCAAACAGGGTCATAGGTCCAGCTAACAAACGACTTGAACTACCCAAAGTAATCTTTTTCTTCATCACTCTAATCCGGATTTGTTTATCACGTCATTGAAGAAACCGATTCTGTTTCTCCTTGGATATATCCGGTTTGCCCACTTGTTAAGATGTGACTTCTCCCCACGGTACCGAGCCCACGGTTTCCCGTGTTGCGTAATGCTTGGAGGTGGGGAGGAAAGCTAAACCTACGCTAGTTCATTTCGCCCTGCCATCTTGATCGGCTCGTCCCACTCTCGTATCGGTTTGGTGCCAGGAAAAGTTGATCTCATCTTTCCTCGAGTTGTGAAACATCTTGTACTTACTCATATAGAGACAGAGATAGCTGGTTCAGCCCATTTTTCCCCCGCCTATGTTTTAATATATTTCTCAAAGTGTCGCGAAAATTACAATACTCTGAGCCTACCTCTCTATCAATCGGTCTATCTAGCTGTTTGCTCGTCTGTCTTTTCTCATATGCCTATATGAGTTTTACAAAACGACTTTAGTCTGTACTCTAAAGGAATGTTTTCCTCTTCCACTGATTGGTTTCTTAACCGCCTCCCTCCCACACCTTTCTCTCTCTCTCTCTCTCTCTCTCTCTCTCTCTCTCTCTCTCTCTCTCTCTCTCTCTCTTTCTCTCTCTTTTTCTCAGTCTCTTTCTCTCTTTCTTTCTTTCTATCTCTCTCTCTTTTCCTCACTCTCTCTCTCTTTTTTTTTCTCAGTCACTTCCTCTTTTTCTTTCTCTCTTTCTTTCTCTCCCTCTCTCTTTCTTTCTCTCTCTCTCATTCTCTTTTTCACTCTCTCTCTTTCTCTCCCTTTCTCTCTTTCTTTCTCTCTCTCCCTCACTCCATATCTTTTCCCTTCGTCGTTCCCTCCTGTTCATCTCTCTTGTTACGGATTCCTGGTACCAATCATTAATGTTCTAAGGTTCCGTGACTCATGGAAAAAAACTTCTGTCGACACTCACTATAAAGAAAACACTCAATAATAATTTCTGTGTATCATACATGAATAATTCCAGACATGCAGTTCTCTGGCTCACAATGAAACTGTACAATATCAATTCTCATTTGATTCAAAGCATCGAGTGCCTGGGCTGCGTCGCCATCCGTGTAGTATGGGAGAAAGGTTAAAACAGGGGTTCCAGTCAGACAAGGTTGTCTGTTTTCTCTTAGCGCCATAAAATATCTTTCTTGAGAAACTCTAGTGCTTTGTCAGACCATGAAGGACCGACTGACATTGTCGGCACAACAATCACAACAATCAGTGCTGTAAGATTAACATATGACATTGAAGATGGAAAGTAAAAGAGAGTATGGAGTTAAAATATTGTATAAATTCGAGCACCATCAACTTCTTCATGGAATCAGAGCAGAGAAGATAAAAGCCGTTGATCAAAAACATTTAAAAAATTAATTCAGATAAATAACTTGTCACAAAAAAAAACAACCCACAAGTTATTTCTAATTTTTCAGTTCAGTTGTAATAGATGGAGGATCTAGTCAAGAAAAAAACAACAACATGATTATTTTCTATTTATTGGCCACAATATGAGATGAATGAGACTTGCAAAGATAATTATATAGGGCATGGTGTAGAGAAGGAAAATTATGGCATGAAGAGTAAAAGATGGAGCGGAAATATTGCGGGTTTGATACGTTTAAAATTGAATCATACCGTTCGTAGGTCTAAAAATAGAAAGCTGTGGGGTAACCTGGTTGCCCCATTATCCTTGTTGCCCCGCAGTTAATATTAGTTTGAGAATAATCGGTGTTAATAATGTGTATGATTCTGTATCAAATTTCCCTGATCTGTGATTCGGGAACGGATACAGTTTAACTTAACAATTATATCCTTTGTTTTGTATCGTTTTTTTTTATTGATCTAATCTAAGTTGTAATGACTATGTTATTGCTTTCCAAGAAATCAAAATGAAAGGTAAAAACGTCATTTGTTTTGTTCTTAGCTTAATTCAGAAAACAGAGTGGCTGACTCTTTAGGATTATCAGAAATTAAACTCTAATTTTGGAGCAAACGTTTAGAGCAAAAACAGTTGTTGTATAAACAATACTTGTCACACGAGAATCGGTTTTCGTTTTACCGCAGAGACCCAGAGTCTAAGAGAGAGAGAGAAGAAGAGAGAGAGAGAGAGAGAGAGAGAGAGAGAGAGAGAGAGAGAGAGAGAGAGAGAGAGAGAAAGAGAGACAGAGACAGACAGACAGACAGACAGGCAGACAGACAGACAGACAGACAGACAGTCAGACAGAGAGACGGACAGACAGACGGACAGACAGATAGGGTTAGTAGAATCACACAGCACTTGTGAAGATACGTTTAGCCCCAAGTGATCTCATCGTCACATTTTGTTTCTCCCTTCCAGGGAGGACAGGAGGCACGAGGAGCGGGAGACCCTGGACAGGCGGCGCGACGCCAAGGACAGGCGCAAGGAGCCTCGGGCCAGCGACGGCAGCGGCGGGGAGCGGGACCGCTACAGACAGAGTCCCGTGAACGGCGGCCGGCGGGAGGAGACCGGGAGCTACAGGGGCTCCAGGGAGCGGGTGAGTGATATTCAGCAGCAGCAACAGCAGGCCGGCCTAGAGGCCAGCGCGCCTGACTCAAGCGGGGACATCCCGAGATCGGAGCGTCGCTCAGGAAGTACGCGTCACCATCGTGGTGGCGGAGGTAGTGGTGGTGGTGGAAGTAGTGGTGGCGTGGAAAGGACGACCAAAGAGCAGCGGCGCTCGCCTAGCCGAGACCGCGAGCGGCCGGCCAAGGACAGCAGCGGGGGCGGTGGCGATGGGGGTGGGGTCCACGACATGCAGTTCTCCCGCCATCGCATTCTCATCGACCACGCCAGCGATACTCAGGCGGAGGACCCCAGAGACAACATAAGCGTGGACCCCAACGACAAGAAACAACACTTAGACCCCAGCTCCGCCGGCGGACGAACCCGGAATAACCGGAAGAAGATGGAGAGCATGCTTCGGAACGACTCGCTCAGTTCGGATCCTTCCGACTGTGTTCGGCCGCCTCCGCCGAAGCCTCATAAGCATCGACGGGGTAAGAAGCAGCGTCAACAGAGTTTGAGTAGTTCGGATGACGAAATCCAATCGACCCCCGAGTGTTCTAGTTGTGAAGAACTGGATATGGAGAGCGAGAGTGTCAGCGAGAAAGGTAAGGCAGCCGAGTTCTAGGCTTCCGGGGGAAAGAGATCGGAGAGAGAGAGAGAGAGAGAGAGAGAGAGAGAGAGAGAGAGAGAGAGAGAGAGAGAGAGAGAGAGAGAGAGAGAGAGAGAGAGAGAGAGAGAGAGAGAGAGAGAGAGAGAGAGAGAGAGAGAAAGAAAGAGAGCGAGTGTGTGAGAAAGATGCAAGAACTATTAGGAATAGTAGAGAGTAGCTTTGAGAGGGATAGATACACTGGATGATAACTTGCTTTCAATGACCTGAGGCTGACGGAGGAAAAAATAAATGTATGGAAGAGTAAATGAAACAGGAATCTAGGAGAAACTGTGTGAACTGTGAGAACATATTAACCACTTGACTGGGTGGTTAGTCCAGACAAAAAAGTTGATTGGAGAAAGTTAAAAAAAAAACCTTTGCGATTGAATCATGGATGGATTAATGGATAAAGTTAGGTCAATTCTAGGTGTTGTCTAGACCTCAAGGAATCTCTATCTGCCTCCGTCAGGCAGCACAAGTTTGACATACGAAGATTTGACAAGAGGGGAAAGAACAAGAAAGAATGTTGGCCTCATAGTTGAGGACGATAAGCTGATGGTAGATTGAACCGATGGAAATGTCTACTACGGCATGGTTAGATCATAGAATCCAAGGCCAAAAGGAGCTGAGAATGACAGTCAACGGAATAATGTTAAGGATTATGGTCGGAGATATTGGGAAAACCATTCCAAAGGAAGGGGGGGGGGGGGTGTCCAACATGTTGGGTGTTACCCCAGACAATTGTATCGAACGAAAAGTGCAGAAATAGGCCTTTCGGGTAAATGTGGAAGTTTAGAAATTTACAAATATTGGTGGGTAAAAGTTGCAGATATCTCAACGGAATAAAAAATGTTGTGCCAAGTATTTAGTAAGAAATAAATGGTAATACACACAGTGTAGAGGGAGGTTTTGGGTTTTTCTCTGATTCTTAACGGAAACAAAAAGTCCTACCAAGTATTTAGTAAGAAATAAATGGTAATACACACAGTGTAGACGGAGGTTTTGGGTTTTCTCTGATTCTTAACGGAAACAAAAAGTCCTACCAAGTATTTAGTAAGAAATGGTAATACACACAGTGTAGGCGGAGGTTTTGGCTTGTCTCTGGTATTGCAACTGTACAGGGTGATTTTGCCTTTTAGGGCTGCAGCTGGTACATGTAGCAGGGAGAGGCAAGTGCTCATTTTTAGCTTCAAGTCCAAGGTCGGTATGATCTCTACAGTCCCTCAGATAATGAGGCTTCTGTCAAGCTTTAGGTTCGGGCTGCTTAGATGTTTGAAAAAGGACAAATATTTTGGAAACATGTAACCGAAGTTGAGGAAGAAAAAGAGGTTTATAATAAAGAGAGTGGTGCTTGTTGCTGGCAAGGCAGAGATGGAGTGCGAAAGGCTAGATCTGAATGCTCAAGAGATGGGCAGATAAATTGCGTAGAGATAGATTACAAGTGATCGGCTATTGTAGGGTCTTTTGAACAGTAAAAATAACCCTCAACAAAGTTTGGGTATACATAATTTATCCATGCATGATCGATTTGTAAAGTTTGCAGTGCCAAAAAAATCAGAAAAAGTCGGAGAAAGGTAGAGAGAGAAAGAGGCAGAGAAACAAGAGGAGAAAAAGATAGACATAGAAAGAGTGATACATTGAAAGAAAACATATTCTCAATGTTATTTAATCTTGATTTTTGAAATTCTGTACTCTTCCAATCAGTTTAAAGATATTTCCAATCTTTTTTAAAGATCTTTCCAATCTGTTTAAAGATCTTTCCAATCCGTTTGAAGATCTTTCCAATCTGTTTAAAAATCTTCCTTTCTAACTGCTCACTATCACACTATAAACCCTAACAAACACTGCCATGGTGTGTGCAGCGCTGCATCAATTTATGTCATTTTTACGTTCATGATAATGGTCGTATAAAAGGGTCTATAAAAAGATTGGGAATACTCAAAATTTGTAAACAATTCTTATTGAGGGAGCACAGAAAATTACGTGTATTAAGTATTTTTTGGTTGGTTTTTTTTTTTTTTTTTAATTTATATGTCTCACTACTATCTGTTACCACTGTTCATACTCCCTTTGCCTGTTAATCTGATCAAAGTCTTTTTCAAACACTAAGATAATGTCATAAACTACTCGTTTTGCTCTAAAAATTACTTTGTAGACAAAATGGTCCGACCAGTTCAAAAGTTCTTTATGCCACATCTCCTCACAAAATATTTACAATGCTTCATGTTAATGTTACCCTCTTTGACATTCTTTTAATGATACACATTTGGGGACCAACCACATTTTTTTAATATTATGACTAAAACAATTATAATGGTAGCATCGTTGAATGAGCTTCTCTAACACAAATCAATCAACGAATCATAGATAAAGTAACAAAACGTAAAGACTGCTGCACACTAACGTAACACAAAAACGTCTTTCGCTGTGAAATGCATCTACCTTAGAGTTGAACAGCTCAGGAAAACAAATTACTTTGCGTCAAATTTTTTGAAAACTTTTAATCGTATATATGGCATCAGGGGCAATTCAAGCATGAGTCACTTAAAATGTTTTGAGCTAGGGCGTGAGAAAGATAATAATTTGTTTCCTGAGATTCCTTTTTCTTTCAACTTTTTAAGTCAAAAAGGGCTGGATGTAGAAATGCTAGAGTTGTATTTTTACAACTTCTTAAAGGCAAGAAAATTCACTTCGACATGATACAAAAATCTAAATATCATCGCTTTCAATTGCCTAATTTGGTCCGGTGTTTACATAATGCAAAAAATATAAAATTTATTAAAAAGAAAAAGAAAATATATGAATCAGAGAAAGGCAGAATCACAAAGACTCCAATTCAAAGATATCAATTAAAATAAAACGATTTTCCGTGAATGTGACACAAGAAATTTACTAATTTTGTTAAAATGTCAAGAGCAAGTTACCAAAATGATATTCTCGACCAAATGTGATTAGTAGCATATTGAACGAGATATTATATTGTATAATTGATAGTGATGTTTTTAGTTATAGGTACGTCTGATACACACAGTGCAGATAAGCGCTATCGCATTCAAAAATTAATGAAAACTTAAAGTCCATAAAGCAGTATTTATGAGTGTACATTATTAGCCTTTAATACACCGCTTTCTCGCTAATATAGTATAGGAGCATTACAGCAAGTCCCAATTTGAATATTACTTATCAAAATGTTTTCTGAGCTTAATAAATAGTATTCACTTTAAGAAGCAGTACATCACCTCAGCGAACTGACTTGATCTTTCGCTGCATTTTGTCGGGTACCTAATGACGCTTGAGTGAGATAAGAAAATGTCCACTTAGAGTCTTTTCCAATGCATTCAACATTGCACCTGACCAAACCAGGATTCGAATTCCGCACCTTATGATCGGAGGTTGTAGTGTTTACCGTTAAAATACGATGTGACACATTGAAGAAAATATTTTGTGGTTGGTCCCCTTAATGATCCGGCTTGTAAAAATTTCAAGGGGTGTTTCGATTGACCTTCCAAAGTTCAGACGAAACAATTCTGGTTATAAACTCCAATAATTCTGATTATATTATATTATTTTATATATCAACTTGACCTTTTATACCCCATCAATTTATCCCTTGGCCCTGTTTGTGGTTAGCCGTGTCAGTTAAAACCAATGAGTTTTACCACGGAGGGGACTTCCCTCACACGGACGAGAGATGGAAGAAGGACGAAATTTTAGCAGCTAAAATCAAAAAATTCTTGTCGGTAAGTAACCATAGGCCAAGGTATCCTGGTACCCATTCCCTGCCAGAGACGGCAGAGAATGTTGGCGTGGGCCTTACACGGAAGCTTTTGCCAGTCCTGACAATCCCAAGGATTTGGTAAAAGTCTGGTGTGTCACCAAAATTTGAGCGTGGTGGAGTTTCTCACCCTAAGTTCTGCATGTTCTTTGTCTAGACAACTCGTCAAACTCGTGTTGCTTTTCATGTTTCTCGTCGAAAAAATAAAGTCCTAAAAATATTTTAAATAATACAACAGTAATGTGAGCTTTATAGTACGATTGAACAATTTTCCCTCATTCTTCGCTTTTTCGCTGAAGTCCTGTGATTTTTTTATTTGATCTGACCCGGATTTCTTTAGTTTGTTGAGAGCAGCAGTGTTTTCTCTTCTTTTGTAGCGATATTCTAGCAAAGAAAATATTACAACGTGGGTGTGTGTGTTCTAACATTTTAGCCTATGTTTTAGTTCTATTTTTTGTTTCTTTTAAAATGTTTTAGCGATTAGTATGTCGGATCGTGGATGTCAAATCGTAAATACTACGCCTGCGCGTGCTGTTTATTTTCTTCGGTTCTTATTCGTGTGTGTTAAGTGTGCGAGGAATCTTTAGCAACTGCTGTCTTTGCAAATACACACCCTTCACTGACATCAAATTATTAATTTGGCCAACACTACAAAAGAACTGTGTCCTTAAGAAAAATCTTAATATTCCAAGATCACTGATTCGTTTCGACTTCTTTGCAAAATTTTTACTGACTCTTAGTCTTTCAATTTCCGTCTAAATAATTGAGATGGCTGAATATTACTAACTTCCACCCTAAAAAAAAATCAAATTAAACAATATTTCCTGACAAAACAAAACAAACAAAAAACATTTAGAAAATGGATCTCAGAAATGTGTCCCAAGTGCATTTGGTATTCATTCAATTTGCATATAATCTTCAATTTTTTGTCCATGAAACACAGACCTCCAACATTTTAACTTAAAATGACAATGAAAAAACACACAGATGATGTTTTTGCTCAAAGTTTAGGCAGTGTTATGTCCCTCTGTCCACTCTGCCCTTCATTGTTTACTTCCAACAATACCCTTAGGTTGTATAGTTATAACAGCGCACATTTGTATCTCATGCCTTTCCATGTTTACAGAAGGGTCCCATTTATCCTCTGAAAAGGTTACCACGACGTGTTTCTTGTACCTCCACATCGTATTGTCCACCTATGTCCAATATACAGCACTTTTGTTCTATACCATCCTCTACCTTGTCCACCACCATCTGCCAACAGGGGAACTAGAAAGTGTCGGCGGTAGTGTGGGCAGTGGCCGGAGACGAGCGGTCAAGTCGAGCTTGACCAAAGCTCGGCTGGAGACGCTAGCCAAACCCACGCTCTACGACACGGGCAGGGGCACAAGCCTCGAGACGGAGAGCGGCAGTTCCGAGCCGCAGGTCAAGGACAGCGGAAATGACACGGGCATGTCCTCAAGTAGCAACCAGACGATAAACACTGTGGATGACGCAGCTGCAGCAGCGGCTGCGGCTGTCGCGGGTGCGATGGGTGGAGGGGGCGGAGCCGGAAGTGTGGAAACGGGGAGCGCCCAGCGGCGCCATGATCCGGTCTCTTCCACAAGGCGCCAGGCCAAGCTCCTGTCTGAAGATACCCCGGCCAGACGCCTGGCTCGACCGGTCGCCGAGCAGACAATGTCACGGCGCCGTGCCAAGGTATAAACCAATCTACTTCTCAGCGGGCAATAACTCCTCCGATTACACTTCAGAAAAATTTGTTTTAGCAGTTTGAGTTACTTACTTCTATTTTTGGCTCCTTGTTGGTATAATTTTACTGTATACCTTGAATAGCATTCTTTTTTTTTACTTCTTGCTTTTCGATATTGGTGGTGGCAAATGATCAGCTATTATATAGATATACACAAAATAATCTTCCGGAGAGAGAGAGAGAGAGTGTGTGTGTGTGTGTGTGTGTGATAGAGAGAGAGAGAGAGAGAGAGAGAGAGAGAGAGAGAGAGAGAAAAGGGGTGGGGGGGGGGGAGGAAGGTAAGGGAAGAGGAAAAAAACAAATGTCTTCCTGTCCCCATCTTCTTTAACCAAATTGATAACAAAGGACAAAATGTTTTGCGAGAAAGACATGGAAAGAATTATAACCCGCTAGATTCACTCAAAAACAGCCTCGAAATAATTTTAATCAAAGGCCGAAAAAAATGGGCACATTTTTTAAGCATTTGCTGGAAACATATGGAAGCAAAATATCGTGTCTATTTAATGTTAGTATTTTGAACAGAATTCCACTTTGTAAAAATAATCGATCGTTATCTTTGAACCTGTACAAGCATGAATATTGATAAATTGGATGATTTAATCTTACAGCTCGAAATGCTAAAATACCAACGTTTATTTATTATTACACACGCTAAGCCTGAAAAAAACCATTGAATATTGAATCTTTTATCAAATTCAATTAGAACAAAAAAAAAAATACTTAATTTGTGTTGATAGAGAATAAGGACTGATGGGAGGGGGGAAAAACTGACTCTTAAATGTGGATCTCTGAAATCAGAGGTGTTCAAAGTAAATTATTTTGGCATAAAATCAACTTTAAATTACACGATATATTATATATTGTAGACTTTTTATTCAACTTTCACCTTTTACTCTCTTGCCTTTTTAGTTTTTAGTCGTTTGGTGTTTGTTTATTTGTTTACTGTTTTTTCTCCTATTGTATATTCGTTTATAAAACCGTTTTGTGCTTCCTAACCCGTATAATGGTTCCGGCACAGTTCATTTATTTTTTTATTCTGTCTCATCTCTGTAAAGACATTCACAAGATCATTATTTCCTACTTTACTTTCTCAAGATTTTAATTTTTGTGTTTGTTTTTTTTTTTTTTTTTTTTTTGTTCCTCACCCCTGCTGTAATAATTACAATAAACAAAATATAAGGAAGTCATGTTATTATTTCCCCTTCTTGTAAGGGATAGACACAAAGGTTAGATAACCCTCTTTCCTTCAATATATTTTGATAACCCAATTATGACCTCATAGGATCTTCTAGCAAGTGGTATTATTTTTTTTTCCAATTTTTTTCATTACAGAGAAAGATATCCACCATTGCACAGTGGAACAAAATTAATAGTTTTCTTCATGAAATATTACCGGAGTACCATTAGAATTATTTCTTTACCTTAAGGTAAAACACATTTTCTTCTGCTGTCTCTTTAGTGGCTGTACCAACGAACACAATCCTAGAACTCAAACAAATTCGGTTGACGCCGCATGAGAAAATCGCCAATTTTTTTTTTAATTATGGAGAAAGTTTACGATGTGTCGGAGCCCATTCCAACTACATGATCTTATAATGCCGATGTCAGTAGATGCGTAGAAAATTTAACTGTAGCCTATGCCAACAGCACTAGCTTTCGATTGTCGAAATATTCATTGACGTTTATAGGAATTGATCAATATCCAAAGAAAGACATGTACCATTTTAATGAAACAATAATTGAGAAGATTGCTGTTAAAATTATATTAATTTCACGTAAATCTTACGCGCTAGAAATATCCTTACTCTCTTCATTTCCGAGATTATTCTTATCCTAAGTTAAAAATTTGGTTACACTTCTGTATAGTCGGTGGCAATAGAAAGTTGCGCCCTAATATTTAAGTAATAGGAAATACCCGAACAAAACCGTAATGCCGACAAAACACGTAAATACCATTCTTACTTTTTCTGCGTTGCGTTCTTACTGCTAAACAATCGTTTAGTGTAGCCAGCTTTATTTTTTTCGTTCTTACTCGAACCCTGTCTCCTACATCCAATCTTTCTCTTTGGTCGAAAACTGGAAAATTTCGAGCTGTTTTTATCAACAAAAGCAAAGCAGCTAATTGCAGAATCAGGTAAAATGTCAAGGAAAGGGGTTTGAAATGCGATTTGACAACAAAAACAACTTAATATAATAATAAATAAAGACAAGCTGAACTCGAAAAAGGTAAACTAAAAACAAAACAAAAAAATGCCGTTCTAACACAAGCCCATGGGTACAATTAATTTATATCCATGCTGATACGTACCTAAAATTTGTGAGAAATTTTTTTTTTTAGAACTGTGCTCTAAATTATGAATAGTATGCGTCCAGGTGAAATATCCTCTCCGTCTTGTTTAGTTTTTCTTTGCTTTTTGTTGCTTTGGTTTGTTTTTTCCCTTACGTCTCGAAACAAATCGTCTTTGTTCTCTCCCGTGTATGCGCTGCTCGTGAAATCTTTTTTTTACACTTTTTGACGATTAGGAAATGATAAGGATCTTAAAAGTTCAATTTTTTCACTGTTTATGCTGTTCAAGAGTCGATTATTCTCCCCCCCCCCCTCTCATGTTTTAGACACTCTTACTTCTCTACTTCTTCCCCCCCCTCCCCATGTTTTAGATACTCTTACTCCTCTACTCCCCCCCTCCCCATGTTTTAGACACTCTTACTCCTCTATTGCCCCCCCCCCCCATGTTTTAGACACTCTTACTCCTCTACTGCCCCCCCCCATGTTTTAGACACTCTTACTCCTCTACTACTCCCCCCCCCCCATGTTTTAGACACTCTTACTCCTCTACTCTTTCCCCCCCGTGTTTTAGACACCCTGACTCCTCTACTTCTTCCCCTCCCCACCAGGTTTTAGACACTCTTACTCCTCTACTCCCCTCATGTTTTAGACACTCTTACTCCTCTACTCCCCCCCATGTTTTAGACACTCTTACTCCTCTACTGCCCCCCCCCCCCCCGTGTTTTAGACACTCCTACTCCTCTACTCACCCCTCCACACCCACTGCTCTGAGTACCTCTGTTCGCGATTTTCGTTTCCGTCTAAAACGCACACGATTTTATGTCAATGTCAAGCTCCGCTCCAGCCGTGCACAAAATGTTTTTGTTTTAAGTTGTTTTAAGTTGTTTTAAGTTGTTTTTTTGTTTTGTTTTTGTTTTGTTTGTTTTTTTAGCTTGGTTTCCATTCTTTTCTTTTTGTTTGGTTTTGCTTTTGTTTCAATTTTTTTTTTTTTTTTTTGTAAGCAAAAGAAATTCCGTTTTCATTCTTACAGTTGTTTTATTTTTCTTTTGACAATTTATTCGCTTAAAGTCTCCTCCTTGGTTACCTTCCCTCCTTGGTTACCTTCCCTCCTTGGTTACCTTCCCTCTGAGAGTTACCTTCCCTCAGAGAGTTACTCCTCGCCCTTGTACCCGTGTGCTTTGTTCTGTGAGTAAAAAAAAAAACAACCTAATAAATAATGAGAATATCTTTCTCGTTTTATTCTTTTGTTTTTTTTTTTCTTTTCCTGCTTTACTTTAATTTTATACACATATGTCTAAGTTAACATATTTTTAATGAAATTCTTTTTTACTTTTTTCAAAGAATCCGTGATGACGAAAATACTGTCTTTTGATAAATAAAAAAATTCATCTTGAGTAGAAGTTTACGCATAAGAAATAGAATATTATTATAACAGAAATGTCAAATAGAAAACAAAACCTTGAAAGTTGAATTATATTGTTATGGTTAGTAACGTTTGAACTTGTTTAACTCGAAGTTTACTATACTGGGACAAATTTTTTTTTTACTCTGATTTAACAAATATTCACACTAAACGTTGGACTTGAAAAATAGGTTAATTATTTAAGTTTGATTCCTTATTGGCAAGAGGAAATGCTGGTTTGATGAAAATGATTTCATCTAAAACAGGCAACGACATTTTCAATGTAAATTTCGGGGATAACAGAAAAACTCGAGTTATCTATATTTTATTTATCGGATGCGAAATTTTTTTCCTATTTTTCCTTACAATAATCTTTTTTTTTTTCAAAAATAACACCAGAAGAATTAATCCATTAATCACTTTATAAAAGCCTAAAAGAATGGTTTTTGTCTAGTGTAATACCCATGACAAAAATAATTGTTCATATTTAAAATCTGTATCGAGGTGTAATCTTTCTTCTGGAGCATCAAGTCAGTTTCTTTCATGATATTATTTAAGCGATCTCTGCTAATAAAAAAAAAAAAAAAAGAAAACTGGGAAAAGCGCGTACCAGTACCCTCTTCTTAAAAAAAGATTATACAGTTCTCCAAAATAAAAAAAAAAGAAAGAAAGAAGAGAAAAGAAAAAAAAATTGAAAGTTTGAAAGAAAAGATTTCGATATGCTTTCCCAAAATAATTGAATTGATGAGGAGGAAATACGGAATTGATGAGGAGGCAATACGGTACATCGATAAAGAATTCAATACTTCAAGAGGTGACACTCTGATATTTTGTCAAAACCCGAGGAATCGAAAGCGTACGAAAAGTCATACAAGAAAAAAAAAACGCCATGGGAACTAATCGATTTCCCTTCTGTTTATTATTTTAGATGGAATCGAATCCGAAAAAAAAAATTTTTCAGAGATGAACTAAATAGAAAATCAACAGTGGATGTATCGCATTGGACGTCATTTATATGCCGTGACTCATCATCATGTCAAAGGCACACACGCACACACACACATGAACACAAACCTGACCGTCCATTTTCTGTTGTTATTTTCATAAAAATGATACGTTAAAATTTAAACATGTTGAAACTCGATTTATTTCGACGACATGTCACAGCCGTTGTTGAGAAGCTAAGAAGAATTACATACAGCTTCACCCTTTTTATTAGAAGGAAATTATTCCTTACAAAAGCAAAGAAAAAAAAAACTGTTTTTTCCATTTATTATTTATATCTTTTTATTTTCCTTCGTTCATTTCTTGGCACTGCGTTAGTCGTAACTTTTTTTTTAATGGTCAATACTTTGCCAATAGCTATATTGAACGTGTGTTTTGTTGAGAGCACTGGAAAGCACACATCTTCAGCGGATTACAGAACACGTCCCAAGCGTTAACCATCATGCTCTTTCATTGGCCAATTCCTGCCACGTGATCATGCTACCGCACGCACTTTCGCGCCGTTCCAAGAACGACACGCCTAGTTCCCCTGTTTCTTTATCCTTTTATTTCTTGATTTTTAGGATTTAAAATGGTTCTCAAGACTTGTATTCCACACCGAGGTGTTTGGTTTTTTTTTTTTTTAATTAAGGATGCATGCTGCATAGAAATATGTTATATACTGATGTTGGTTGATGCAAGCTGTTTTATTCTTATTTTTATTTCCAAACGTTAAAGAATCTCAAACTTTCATTCCTTAAAAATTGAAATGATTTATCTCAAGTCTTGCTTGATTGTGTGCATCCCGATCCATGTAGCCGTGTTAATTTGTTTTTTTGTTTATCCCTAACAATAATTAAAAGTTTATTTAATTTGGCTTGGGGAACACTCTGCTCTCATACTGGTAATGGCTGTGTTTGATTTCCTTTTTCCATTTCCGCATGAATTTCATCATATTTTATTACTTTTTTGGTGGCTGTTTATTAATCTTGATTTTTTTCTTTATTTTTTTTTTTTTTTTTTTTTTTTTTTTGCTTGCTATGTGTGTTGTCCGTTTACTTTTTTAAAATCATGATTATAAGATTTAGTGCTCAGCGCAATATCAAATCCAATCATAACAAGCCAAGCGTAAGGCTGTAGATAATAATGATAATAATAATAATAATAATGATAATGATAAAAATAATAATAATAATAATAATAATAATAATAATAATAATAATAATAATAATAATAATAATAATAATAATAATAATGATGATGATGATGATGATGATGATAATAATAATAATAATAATAATAATAATAATAATAATAATAATAATAATAATAATAATAATAATAATAATAATAATAATAATAATAATAATAATAATAATTGAAGCGAAGATGTATATCATTTGTTGTGAAGTTAAAAGCTTTGCCTTATTTACAAAAAAAGGGAAGATCTGCTTCAAATCGAAATAGTTAAGAATTTTTTGTTTTTATTTATGTCACATCAAGGTTTACGATGCACTTAAATCCAACTATTTCTTCACTATTACTATTAAGCATAATAATTTGGGGGCATTATCAAGAACATTTTGAAATACTCAGTGAAAAGCAACAGTGATTTGTATTTTTCTAAACCAGTTTATAATATTTAGATTTTTCCCTCTTTCTTTCTGACTCTCTCTCTCTGTCTCTGTCTCTGTCTCTGTCTCTCTCTCTCTCTCTCTCTCTCTCTCTCTCTCTCTCTCTCTCTCTCTCTTTCTCTCTCTCGCTTTCTCTCTTTCTCTCTCTCGCTCTCTCTCTCTCTCTATCTATCTATCTATCTATCTCTCTATCTCTC
The DNA here is from genome assembly GCA_033675545.1 of Elysia crispata. Classification (NCBI taxonomy): domain Eukaryota; kingdom Metazoa; phylum Mollusca; class Gastropoda; family Plakobranchidae; genus Elysia; species Elysia crispata. The sequence goes on from JAWDGP010000711.1 coordinate 91,746, forward strand.
TTTCTATCTGCCTATCTTTCTTTCTCTCCTTCGAATTTGAGTTTTCTCCTCCCTCTTTCTCTCCCATCTTATTTTTCGCTTCTATTTTATTTATTTTTCTCTCTCTACTTTTCCCTCCTCTCGTTTTTTTTTCATTCATTCCATCTTTTTCTCTCTACCTCTCTCGTTTTTTTTCTTCCAAGTGCTTTCTCTCTAGCCTTCTTTCTTTAAGCTAGCTTCCTCTATTTTTTTCGAAACTTAGCTCTCTCCGTCTCAGTCTGTCTATCTATCTGTCTGCTTGTCTGTCTGACTGTTTGTCTGTCTGTCTGTCTGTCTCTCTTTCTCTCTCTCTATATCTATATATCTATCTATCTATCTTATCTATCTAACTATCTCCCTTTTTCTTTCTCTATCCCTGTCTCTGTCTGTCTCTGTGTGTGTGTGTATCTCTCTCTCTATCTCTATCTCTCTCTCTCTTCTCTTATACGCTCTCTCTCTCTATCTGTCTCTCGATCTTTTTGTCTCTCTACCCTTTTCTCTCTTCGATGCACCCTCCCTCCCGCCTCCCCCCTTGTTGCGATTTTTGTTGTTTCTCTTCCCCTTCCCTATTATCAGCCATCCTCAGTAACTTTCATTTTGTTAGTCACAGTTCGAGCATAAGTACAGACATAAAGAAAACAAAATAAAGAGTTTAATATAGCGTCATTTTGAAAAAAAACTTATGCTAAATATTTTGTGCGTTGTATCAAGGATTCAAGGATGATGCATAGCTTACTAGGCGATTTAAAAATATGTGAATCTCGGCAAAACAAACTCCTTTGTACATTTATATGTGTTTTTGTAGGCAAGGATGCTTTCTTTATTTGCTATCTCAGGAGCAAGACAACGCCATCTTCCATTTTAAACCTAAAGTTTAAAGGAAGAAGAAAAGAAAAGAAAAGAAAATCAAAGGCACAAGACTGCATCATAAATAGAAAAGTCCAAATAACTATTGAAAGAAAAATATGTGATTTTTGCTCACCTTCGTTGTCTATTTTTCTTTTTTATATTATGCATATTTTTGTTTATTGTTGCTTCTTCTTTTAAATACACAAATCCAGACATTTCCTCATTTAGTCTTGTTAAAAACAATTTCACTCTCACGAAATGCCTTAGTTTGATTCGACAAATCTAACAGCAATGTCACTAGGTCTCTCTCTACATGCACTACAGTATTTTGTCATGTCCCAAATGGGCTGAACAAAAGTGAAAATCAATTGTGTAGATGATATCTTACGGTTATCGTCCATCCTTAAACAAAAACTTTAAACGTAATAGAGCCATCATTATTTTATTATCCTGGACATCAAAACATTGAATGACTAAATCAAACTAAACACAATGTGCGAATTTCTTCTTTTGAGTTTTTGCTATGATGTGGATATATATGTTCATTTGTCACCCGTTGACAGTAGAGCGGAAAAAATTCTAAATCTGGAAGCCTCTTATACTAGGACGAGTATATGTACATATATAACTGCTAGCAGATCTGTATCCATAATTTTATACAAACTGGACGGAGAGTGAAAATAAATTTGACTAGAAAGGTATAAAATTAGGTGGAGAAAAATACTTTATGAAATGTAACGAATAAAATATAAAGAAATTTCAATATAAGTGGTATACAATCTTTTGAAATATGAGAAATCGGTTGATTCTAAAATTTCTTAATCTTTTTAGTATCGTTTTAAACACTTAAAAGAACGTTATGAGTCGTCGAAAGATTTTGCCCATTTTTCTATCACATGATAATGAATGTTTAAAATAAGCTATAAATAGATTTGGATTTTACAAATTCATTACACTTTTCTTATGGCAGACAAACTATGATAAAAAATCAGGTTTTTGTAGCATATAATAAAAAAGTTAAATAGACTCAGCAAGCTTATTCACTAACTTTCTCTAACAAAGCTCTAAAGTTAATCATTTTCCAAATTGACAGTCTTAATCATGACTTCGTTATCTCGGATCTCAGTTGTGATGAATAAAATCAAAGAAAAGCAAAGAAAAACAATATTTCGACTGCGGAAATCAATACGTATACAAACATAATGCCAGTGCTATATTGTGTGTAAATATGATTATGGAATAGTAAAGTTTATAGTAAACTTTAAAACAGAGCAACGTCATGTTTAAGGTCAATTCAGCAGCATGCCATTCAATGGGTGGAAAAGCTCCTTTGCTTTTCCAAAAATAGTTTTTTGACCATGGCAATCAGTTCTTCGCTAATCAAAGACATATGTTAATTTTTTTGCAATGAATTTTGTTATTCCTTGTCTTTAAAAACAATGAAAATTGTTTTGATTCAGTGATTGATTTTTTTCAATTCAAGTTTAAAAAAGATAACTAAACTTTTAAATGTACTTGGTATGATTAAATCAATATGAAGTAGATTTTCACCGATTCGTTAAAATTAATCTTTATCCTCATCTTTAACTAAGTAAAAAATCTCATTTAAATTACACCATTGATTTTTTCTTTATTTCATTACACGTTTCGTTTTATATGCTTTCAATTATGACTCATAGTAAATATAATTCGTTTATTTGTTACATAAAAAAATTAGCAAATGCATTTTAACGAGTCATAACTGAAATAAATGTAAAGTATCAACATGTCTACGAAAGTTTTACATCTCATTCAATATCATTATAACGTGTTTTAAAATCAAGTGTAAGCTAAATATTACCATAAACCACAATTGTAGAAAGTAGCCGTAGCAGAAGAAGCAACAGCTCAGCAGAAGCAGCGGTTGAAGTAGTAGAAGTAGAAGTAGTAGTAGTAGTAGTAGTAGTAGTAGCAGCAGCAGCAGCAGCAGCAGCAGCAGCAGCAGTAGTAGTAGTAGTAGTAGTAGTAGTAGTAGTAGTAGTAGTAGTAGTAGTAGTAGTAGTAGTAGTAGTAGTAGTAGTAGTTGCCGCAGCAGTTGTGTTAGTGATCTAAGAGGGCCAGCAGCAGACTCAGCTTAAATTAAATATAGCTTATATTAGAAATAGCACTTTGTAGATAATTTTTTGCATGATAAGATTTTATCACTCTCTGAATAACTAATATTTATGTCTTTTTACATCTCTGGTGCAGCACCCAGTGACGTGGCAGTCGTCTGCGGACGGTAGTAAGTGGATCGGTCACATGATTCTCAAGAAAACGGTATTGGAATCAGGGGGAGAGAAAAGGGATTCCAGTGCAATTCTAGGTGAGTTCTCTACCCTTGTGTTTTCAAGCTAAAAAAAAAAAGATTTACCTAGAAAAACTACAGCAATTTTAGATAGATGTGTGGTATTAGATCTGAAGGTCGTATATATATAAATATATATACTCGTATATATATATGCTGAAAAACCGTTTCGTATGGCAATATTTGGGCTGCCGTGTTGCTTAATGTAATAAGACTGGACAATTATCATGGAGGCAAAATAAAATTGATAAAGTTTTAAGTTTTAGTGAAATAACCAAACTATTTTAAGTTAAAAGGAATGGGTTACCATGTTTATAAGGGAGTGGGTATTCTGGCCACGTAGCCGAAATAACCTTAGAGGCAAACTTACAAAAGAAAAGATGGAGACTACACTTCTTTATTCTGGCTACATGGCCAATTTACGCGTTCCGTATTTATTAATTGGTGTCCTGCTATATGTGTTGCAAAGCGTTTAGCTGGGACAGCTGATAAAGTCTGGTTGTCTGTGTAACAGAAAAGATTGCAGTATCTCTTATCCCCCTTGTCTTGGATGTAGTTGATAGCTGTCATTGTTGTTGTTGTGTGAGAAAGCTTCGTTCGTGTTTTCTTCTTGTATACGCTGTTGCTGTACATGTTGCTGTAGCTGCTGTTGTAGTCGTCATTGATGCTGTTCACCTCATCCTTGATGTTTATAAAGTCTTGCATTAAAAAGGTGAATGTGTTTAGGAATTGATTATTTTCCCTCACACGTTACGAAATTACTAATTTTAATCTGTTTTCTAACCTTCCACAGAAAGAATTAAAGATTAAGAGGATAGAGAGACGGAGATTTTTTGTAAAAAAGAGGCTTCTTTGTAATAATTGTATCTAAATATCTTTAAAAAGTTTAAAATAGGTGATTTTGAGTTGAAAGTTATATGGTCAAAGCAAAATAATTTTTTGAAATGGCGATCGTTACCACATATTATTTTGTGGGTTGTTGTTTTTGTTTATTAAGACACAAAAACGTCTTTCGAATAAACATAAAAGAATTCTCATTCCATTTTTTTCACTGTTTCCATCATTGCTTTCCATTCTGCTGGTGCGATAGGACGATCTGAATCTCTAGGTACTTTAGTGTTTTCATTTTCTTTTTCTCTTTCTGTCATCACTCCCTCCATCTCATTTCTTTTTCGACACTTTTTTCTTTACACACTTCTTTAATGTTAGCATGCCAATTTGCACGTCTGATTCTAGAGGCATTCACGCAGTTCAGTGATAATTATTTTTCTTGGGCATGTTTATACTAATTAGTCTAGAGTTTAGACCTAACAGAGCGGCCTTTTTTTCCCTCATTAACTAAGTTTGCATGCTGTTAAAGATTATTGATTATTTTTGCTTACTCCCCTTGCCGTCTGTAGAATTAAGCATGGAAATCTCTGCATTGGAGATAATTAGAATTCTAGTATAAAAAAGGATCCCCCATAAGAGAAAAAAGAAGAACAGTTTATCTAATAATAAATAATTGAGAATTAAAACCTTCTTGGAAGTCTTATGCAGCATTGCTTCAAGTGAAGCGGGAAGCCAGTGCTGTTCATGCAACATGAAGAAGCCAGTGCAGTTCATGCAACATGAAGAAGCCAGTGCGGTTCATGCAACATGAAGAAGCCAGTGCGGTTCATGCAACATGAAGAAGCCAGTGCGGTTCATGCAACATGAAGAAGCCAGTGCGGTTCATACCACATGAAGAAGCCAGTGTGGTTCATGCAACATGAAGAAGCCAGTGCGGTTCATACCACATGAAGAAGCCAGTGTGGTTCATGCAACATGAAGAAGCCAGTGTGGTTCATGAAACTTGAAGAAGCCAGTGTGCTTTAAGCCTTAGCCCACTGGTTTTTCCCTCTGAACGTATAGTTTTGATCTAGGCCGCCGTTACCAGTTAAAGTTGTTGTTAAGAGAATGCCCGAGCACAAAATCAATGTTCCGATATAAAAGTAAAACCTCACCTATCTAGAAAAACGGTATGAAGGTATCAAAAAACATCTCAATGTTATTCAAAGTTGATCAATCCTGCTTACCTTCCCGAATCTCACCTCTCCAATCCCGCCCTCATTCACTCCCTCTCTTGCCAAGGAAAAAAGCTGTTTTCGAAAAATAAATAATGGTCTTTCCCTCCAGATATCCATCAAATGACAGCGGTTCTTGTTTGTTTCTTGTTGTTTTTTTATCATCTCACTCAATATCATTTTCAAAACGGAAGTCTTTTTTAAAAAAAAAAAAAAGGGAAATCAACATTTTTACCAACTCTGTAGAATGCATTATTTTTTGCCTAAAAATGTGTATATTAAGAGACGTTCATTTGAGGTTTATTTTGATTTTTATTTCAACTCAATTTTCTCTCTTAAATGATCAAGAAAGTAAAGTAGACAGTTTTAGGCCTGCACTCACTCTGTTCATTTGTGTTTGTGTAACTTTCATTTGGTTATCTTAGAGCGACTGTCTCCTGAGGTGAAAACTGCACAGGCCAAGAAACAACGGTTTCATAGAACAATCTGTTATTTTATCTTGAATGTATCGGTATTT
>JAWDGP010000711.1:102500-105000 GCA_033675545.1 Elysia crispata
TAGCTATCCTGAAGAAATTTCAAACCTATTTAAAGATCGTTTAAACCATTCATCATCATGCTCAAAACAATGCAACGGTAGGTGGTTTTTTTTTTCGGAGGTGTGTGTGTGTGTGTGGGGGGGGGTTCATTACTTTTTAACCAAAGTTTAAAAGGATCTAAAAATAGATTTGCAATGTAGCTAATTCTTATATTGTACCTTGAAAGCCTTTTTTTATATTTTAAATTCGAAACTAGAGTTTTCCTTAATGATGTTATTGAATAAGAGCTAAGAAGTGACCGAGTGGGTTTCTGTGTATCTTGTTCCAGGCACGGCGAGACGCCCCCAGGTGTACAGTCTTCCTTCACAGAGCATGCTAGAGGTGAGTGGACACATACCTCTATACCACACGACTAGAAGAGGAATTAGAGGGCGAAGAGAAATGTGATGATGATGATTAATAATAATAATAATAATAATAATAATAATAATAATAATAATAATAATAATAATAATAGTAATAGTAATAATAATAATAATAATAATAATAATAATAATAATAATAATAATAATAATAATAATAATAATAATGATAATGATGATGATGATGGTGATAATAATAATAATAATAAAATGATGATGAGAATAATGATAATTACAACAACAACAACAACAACAACAACAATAACACAACATCAACAACAAAAAAGGATTACGATGTTGATGATGAATATAAGAAGGGTTGTACAGATGATGATCATGGTGGTCATGAGGATGAACACATATTATTTGTTGAGTGTCAAACTTATTCTTTACTCCATATTTAGCATATGTATTTGGCCGTTTAGACGCGTGGAGTGGTCAGAAGATGTTGCTTCAATAAGCTTTCTGGACAGATTACGTCTAAATCTGATAAAGCAACTTGGTCTTGTGAACATAACAAGAGATTAAAAAAAACTACCATGCAAAATTTCAAAAAGAAGATGATTGAGGCTGGGAAGGATTAAAAAAAAAGAAAAGGAGGGAGGGATGGGGGGGGGGGGGGGAGAGAGAGAGAGAGAGAGAGAGAGAGAGAGAGAGAGAGAGAGAGAGAGAGACGGGGGGGGGGGGTTGAACAATATAAAGGAGAAGTGATAGAATAAAAGGATGAAAGCGCTAGCGGAGGAGGAGAAAAAAAATTAAAGAAGATGAGGTCCCTAAAAAATGCACTTCTTTGTTTGCGTGTGAAGCGCCAACGCGGTTTTACCTTAATCGGTATATCGGCGCATTTTGATCAGAGGACTCACCGTACAAGTCTTTTGCTCTCATTCATATGTCAAACAGGCTAAAGATAAGAAAAAAAAATATCTTGCGCGCATATCATTGAAAATGCAACACTTAAAAATACTACTATTTGTCATTATAATGTGGATTTCTTTGATTTCTGGTCCTCTGCTTTGAACTCACTACTCCAGAAAGACAGTATCAGATTGTGTTCTTACCCGCCCCTCTTCAATCCCCCCCCCCCCCCCCCCCACCCCTCGCCCGCCCTTTTCTTATTTTAATCTTCTAGATTACGGGTTAAAAGATGCTATACCTGACAACCAACGGACACGACGACCGGTTGTTCCTGAGCCCCAGCCAAGGTCAAGGGTGAGGTCAAGGCCGTTGTCTCCACCAATCACGGGAAAGCTTCAGGTGTTTAATTTATCAGTTTATGTATTTGGCAAAAATCTTAACTATCAATCCGTCTGTCTGTTTATCTGTCCGTCTAATTGCCTACCTACCTATCTATATACATAATTCAATCTGTCTGTCTTTTTCTGTTTGTTCATCTTTTTTGCGTATCCTAAAATCTTTTTAATGCGCCTTTGGTGTAAAAATAGATATGTAAATGAAACAGAAGTCAAGTAGTCGAGATTTTGACTAACGTTAAAAACTGTGAAGCCCTGTACCTTAGAACCTCCTATAAAAAAAACTCCCATCAGTTAGACTTTATACTAAGCGGATTATGTGAATTAACTCTATGTAAATATACTAATGAGGCTGAACTACATCTGTGATTTCCTGTTTTCCTTACAGTTTAGAACGTCTTTTTTTAATCAAAATAGCAAAACTAAACCCAATCCATTCAAATTCGTTCATTGCACTCATCATCGATTAGCAACTGAATACATTGGAAGCTCAAATCGACTTCAAGTCTCTCTAGGTCTTAATCGAGGAATTGCATTGCCTTATGACATTCACTACTACGTTGTTTTGTCTCATTTTTATCCAAGTCTCTCTAGGTCTTAATCGAGGAATTGCATTGCCTTATGACATTCACTACTACGTTGTTTTGTCTCATTTTTATCCAAGTCTCTCTAGGCCTCAATCGAGGGATTTCATTGCATTATGACATCAACCATTACATTGTTTTGTCTCTCATTTTTTCCCCAGGTCAAACTGTGGTACGATGTCCAGAGCTATCAACTTATCATCACTGTCATTAACGCCATCGATCTACCTCTTACTGATGGCGGCAAATTTCGGGATCCTTACT
>JAWDGP010000711.1:110000-141827 GCA_033675545.1 Elysia crispata
ACTACAAAGCTGCAACAAATCTTTACTATTGAAAAGCTCATAACAATGGACTTTTCTATGTATAAGAGCATTTTAATTAATATGAAAGCTCAGAACGGGTAGTCAGTATGTGTGATGTTATTAAAAAGGTTTTTTTTTCGTTGTGCTTTTTTTTTTAATTGGGGGAGAGAGAAAAAAAAGCGAGGGGGGGATGAATTGGCCACAATTGCTCATATTGATATGGAATTATTTTTATATCAAGTTTGAACTGTCTGGCAAGTATTATATCGCCCGTCTACTTTTGCCCCAAGTTCTCAATGTTTCTATGTTATTGCCTCGCTGTTATCAAAGAGTGCCTCGGTCAAAGACCTGTATAAGAAAAAAGTTGTGGCTTCACGGGTCGTTGAACTTTTTTTTTCCTTGAATAATTTTACAAGTTAAAAGTCCCTAAGGCGCTACATGCCAGAGGAGGTAGCCACTGAGTTCCGTGATGATGGTGGTCACTTGGCATGGCCAGTGCCTCTGACCTAACTGCCTGGAAAGGTTCTCCACAGAGAGCCAAGCGAAGACTGGCCAGTTGTATTGATCACCTAGTTGATTTGGCTCGCTCACTAGTTTTGCTGCTCTGCCCTTGTGACCGAGTGGACAATACCGGGAGATGTGATTTCGTGTGTGATGCTCTAAGGTTTATTTTCACATTTTGTCATTCTTGTGTCTTATACTCGGAATAGAACTTCTTTCTATAACCAAGGATTGTGTTTTGCTTTCGTGTTGCAGTGAAAGTTTTTCCATCTGTCTCATAATTTTCTCGGAACCTGAAGAGAATCACTTTCTTTACTGTAGTAGGATGCTCCTTACTAAAGTTTGTGGCGGTTTTTTGTATCCTCTGTTTCAACCAGTGAGACACCCTTTTTGAATTAGTATTTGCTACTTTCCTTCTCCCATCATTTCAATATTGTGCATCACACTCAGTAAGAACTTTTCCTAGGGCAAATGCAAACTTCATAAGTGAATAAGAGTTAAATCCCTTACTTGCAAGCATTTCTAGAGGTGTGTTACTACCAATGTGTTGTTTTGATTACGCAGAGAGCACTTCTAGCAGATCTAGTCTAGATCAAAACGATGCAACAATCGTAAATATGAAATAAACATTCAAATGCTTTTGTCATGTCACTAGATCGCTGTGTGTTAGTATTATTCTAAAAAGAAAAAAAACTTAAAGAGACACACTTAGTCAAGAACAAAATAAAACTATATCTCAACGAGAAAAAAGGACAATACAAGTGACAACAAAAAGAACTGTCAAAAGTTTCTGTTTTTCCTGACGTAAGTTTGTGTAACATTACAATCAAAGACGGAAAGCAAACAGACCTGCTCTCTATATCGATCTATGTCAATTTTGATAAATACAAGTTTACTTGTTGGCATCACTTGAAGCCAAACCTGAAATTACTCTTGGTCTAATCTAGAAAGACTTTGAAAATGTAGAGCCTTGAGAGCCTAGAATGTCGGGCCCCGAGACTTGTGATCTACATTCAAAAAAGTTGAACTTTATTCTACATGTAGACATAATACGGAACAAAATTCTTATGGATTTACCCATAACACACAAATTTAACATTTGTGAAAACTTCGCGAGCAAACTCTAAGGCTATTTGTTTGCCTCTGTAAAGTGACATATGGCCTTGTGATTGCAAAGATCGAAGCTAGCCGATGTTTTCCGTCACTTCTTTAGTTTGTTCTCACTTGGAATGACTAAAAGAAAACCTCCCGGTTTCATTTTTTGAACCATCTGGATAGTACGAGGGCATCCGACAGCCTATAAAACAGCAGATGTTACCTTTTGGCATTTTACGTTGATAAATCTAGTCCTGCTTTCCTAGTGAACTAAAATCTGTGCCGGCCTCGTTTAACTGTTGCAGTGGAGACTAATTCTTGTTTTTCCGCTGATACCTTTTTTGATTGCCGCTGTGGGAACTGGTCGAAATACCAAGGAATTCGTAAAGAAATTGAAATTATTTTTGCTGCACCAACAATTGTGTTTTGTGATTGGTAATTTATCCTGTTTATGTGACAAGGTCTTCTTTTTCCTAAGAACTTAAGACTTGATTACCTCAAAACTTTAAAACAGTCAATAGGCATCTGAGACTTGAAGTTAAACGACCAGTATGCCAAAGTCATCGGGTTCGAAGCCTGCTGTCCAATTGCTAGTGTATAAGGCAAGTGTGATAGTAATCTAATGTATAGGGCAAGTGTGATAGTAATCTAATGTATAGGGCAAGTGTGATAGTAATCTAATGTATAGGGCAAGTGTGATAGTAATCTAATGTATAGGGCAAGTGTGATAGTAATCTAATGTATAGGGCAAGTGTGATAGTAATCTAATGTATAGGGCAAGTGTGATAGTAATCTAATGTATAGGGCAAGTGTGATAGTAATCTTTCGTATTTAACTTTATAACAAAGTTAGAAAGAATAGAATAGGAACCCGATACAACCCATAAGAAAGTTGATGAGGCTTTTATTCTTTTCTTATGGAAGTGTGTTTACTTTTATCTTAGCGGTAATATGTATCAGGGTGGTGCTACCACATGGTCATAACTGATGAAAATCCACATACCTCTGTGTTTGTAATCATGCGTGTTATAAATTAAGAGCTAACTCTTACTTTTATTGGATTAGATTTTCTTATTTCAAAAACTGATATTTGGAACCACTCCTAGAAAAGAAACACAACATTAGTATTTTGGTTACTGAAAGTCACAGGGCTACCGGCGTATAATGAAGTTGGAACTTGTCAAGGCTTGTCTTTGAGTCTTCTGGTTCATGAAGGACAATACTTCCAACCTATGAGGACGTTTCTCCCAGATTTAGATCTCATGTTTGGAGACGAAATGAAGAGCTACAACGTTTATTAGCCATCAGATTCTCTATCCTAACAAATTGTGCAGCGGCAGTAGGCCTTGATCTGTATATAAATTAGAACCAGCTGATATATTCTGGTGTCAATGATTGGTTACGTTTTGTCGATTGTCTTCTAGATAGCTGTTTGCATAAACATTTTTCAATCAGAAATGAACGCAGTATGTATGTAACACTATCACGCCATTTTTTTCCTTATGGGGGAGGAGGGGTGGGGAGTTGTCTGACACACATCGGGATTGCTCTTTGCGGATCAATGCTGACTGAGGTTTAACATAAGATTAGTGTGATACGGATCACACTGGTACTATTTTGAGTGATATTTTCTGAGGCAGTTAATAATTATGTAAAAAGCATAAAATAGACGTGAGGGAAAAGGCTAGCCTGCTCAACGAATCAAGACAATGATCTTGTCGCTCGTGTTTCCATTTGTTTTTACATTTAAATCTTTCAGAGGGAACAACACACAAAGACGTGCGAAATGGGACTTACTATTCTAAACATACGTGTCTAGGTTAAAGGTACAGGGGTGCAAAGCATACGGCAGTGAGCTGTCAAGAGTCAACCGAGCACACTTGGTCTCTTTACAAGGGTTTCCGAGGCGTACAATCTACCCAACTTTTTTGTATTTTACCAGCCCCCAAGCTCTAAAAAAATTAGTTTTAAAGAAGTTAAACACGAAAAGATAAACTATTGTGTAATGATAGAGTTAACTATTTCATCGTTGCACGCACCTTTTAGAAGGGAAAAGCGCTCAGCGATTGTACGAAATTTGACGTATCTACCCTAACCATGAAGTGTGTTCAGGTTGTCGCTCAAGGTGAGCATGGTGCACAGCAGCCTGGAAAGGCTCTCCTAGAATTTAGGGTAGATTTCGGCGAAAAGGCAGACTAATGTGTCATTAACTCGCATTGAGGACTTAACGATCTCAGTGTTGTGGGGTTTGTGTAGAGTTACATTCTGAATGAGGAAGTATTTAGAGCGCTTGTCTGACCATCGCAGAGGTACGTGTTCGAAGCAAGGATAGGCACGTGTTCCCCATTAGCGGACAAGTTTTATAGTGTCTGTTCACAACAACCTGTGAAGTAATAATTTTAAATTCGCCCTTTTTGCTGTCTTTACATTTCAATTTTAAGCTTCATTGAAGATTTCCTGCAGATTGACATTTCTATGAATGGATTTAAAACATAGCCGTTGAGACCGTGTTTCGCCAAAGTCTTGTACTGGAGAGCTCTGAGTTACACATCTGTGAAGAACTCACAAGCATCAAACTTTCCTGCCTATCTAGATTGAGACTAAAATGTTTTCTTAAGGAAATAATATATCGTTTTGAAAAATTACACGCCACTAACCAATGAAATAAACTGCTCTGAAAAACTTGAGCTTTCCCAAGTAATGAAGTGCAGTTCTGTGTATGCAGGCTCTAGATGAATATCTTTGTGAACATTGCACTTTTACAACTGTATTTTCATAAATACATCAAACTGCCACTTTATACTTTTTATTATTATTTTTTTTTTTTTTGGTAGAGTGATTGGAGGGCAAGACTATGAGGTAAAATTGCAGATATCGTCCCACCTCACGTCGGGCTTCACAATTGAATGTTTCCCGACGAAATCGAAACTTGTAGTTTAATGGGATTTTAGAGCAGCACAAAAATACTTATATCTTGAAGAGCATTTATTTGCGACGAATAAAACCTTCATATTCGTGTTCAGCATATCAAATTCATTTTTAAAGCTTAGGGTATGTTGGGCCGATAACTGTAATAAAACCGACTATGAAACAACCTTTTGTTGATGAACAAAAAGCTAAAAATGGTTGCTGCTTTGATTTTTTGCAAAGTGGGTTGCATTGCTTGACTAGGACTGGATTGACCAAAAAATCCTTCTGGATTCAGTATAAACTAAGCTCATTTGAAGCGCAACATTTTCTAGAATCGACAAACGCTGGACATACTTGGTTGATAAAACAACAGCCACTTACTATTTAAAAAAAGAGCCTAATGAAATGTCAACTTTTGTTGTTGCAGAGAGAAAAAATCTTTCTAAAGTTATCAAAGCAAATCTTCATGTAGGCCTCAAAGAGTTAGTTTTACTAATCCCAATCGATTAGGCAAACACAACGAGATTTTTTTAGCCTAAAATAAGCAGTGACTTACCCTTTATTGTCGATTTCTTTAACGCTTCTTTGCTTAAAAGTGTCCACCGTTACCTGTGATCACTTCCTATGACCACTATGTGGTACCACTACCTATGACCACTTATTTGTGACTACTACCTGTGACTACTTCCTGTGGCCACTACCTGCGATTACTTCCTATGACCACTATGTGGTACCACTACCTATGACCACTTATTTGTGACTGCTACTTGTGACTACTACCTATGTCTACTACCTGTGTCGACTTCCTGTGACGACTATCTGTGGCCACTACCTATGACCTCTTATTTGTTACTACTACCTGTGACCACTACCCGTGATTACTACCTGTGACCATTATCAGTGACCACTACCTGTTACCACCATCTGTACCCATTAGCTGTGACCACATGATTGTGACCACTATCTTTTCTCTGTGTTATTGCCCCACCAGAAGAACAGCCAGGACCCCTATGATCTCCGCAAGGATCACCTATCTCCTCCTGTGAGCACCCGAGGCCTCAGCGACAGTGACATGTCAGAGCTGGACTTTGATGACGGAGTTGGCGTTGTGCCAGGTACGTTCACAATTTGGCGCCATATTCTTTTCTCCATTATCATTTTTCTCAATATTATCTTCGTGTTTTGAGGCTTTTTGCATGCTTATTTGCCTGCTCAGTTATTCCTAGGGATGAAGAAAATGTCATGTTGCTCAGATAAATTTTGGCCACGTTTGCTTTTCATATTGAATTGTTCTCAGTCATCGGAAGGCTTCGATTGGTTTTTGTTTTGAGTTCGGCTCAATAAGATTGTAGACACGATTTGAAGATGCTGGGATGATAGCTCACACAATTTGATAAACTTTAGATCTATAGATAATGCCCCCAAAATATAAAGTCTTCTAATGCCGTAAATATAATGGCTACCGTTTATTTGAACAATGGTTTTAAAATACTTTCTGTAAGCAGTATGATATTTCCTGAATGCTTGCCTCTACCCGTTAATAGCTAGCCATTATTTTATCTTATCAATTAATAATTTTGTGGTTTTAGAAATAGGAATTATTGATTGAAAATCCGCACGCAAAAGTGATATTAAAGGTGGAATAGAAACTCTTACACTTATTATTGAAAAAAAGAAACCTTTAGCTGGTTTCAAATCCTTACTTTTCTTTCCTACACATGTTAGTACTAAAAATATTCGAGGATAAACTAGTTTGTGCAAAGATTGAAAGGTGGAGGAGTAGGTCAATACGCTCTCATTGATTTTTTAACTTCCCGATTGATTTGCCTGAGCCATGGCCTTCACTATTTTACTACCAATGTCACTCGATTCTGGGTTATTGTTCTTTGCTTTACGTTCTTGCCGGAGATAAAATTACAATCTAGTTTAATATTTTCATCCATGTGATCAAAGTTCGTTATTGTTGGGTTTTTTGTTTGTTATTTTTTTATGTTGTTGTGTTTCTTTGTAAGGGAAATTCTTTTATTTTTTAATCTAAATGCATGGAAAATGTGCAATGGAACTGAAGATAAGGTGAGAGAGGAGAAGAGACAGAAAGAGAGAGAGTGAGAGAGAGAGTGAGAGAGAGAGAGAGAGAGAGAGAGAGAGAGAGAGAGAGAGAGAGAGAGAGAGAGAGAGAGAGAGAGAGAGAGGTGGTTGAAAAAAACGGGGCGAGCATTCCTTTCTTTGCAGATTCCAGCAAGGGAAGTAATCCAGGAAATAATTATGGTTTTCCGAGTTACGTGTTCTTCCTTTCTCTAAACTTTGCAAGTAAGACGATAGTACAGTACTCGTCCCTATTTTGATGAAATTGTAATCACTTAGGAGAAGAAAATTACAAGAGATCCATAGATAACTTTATTACCGCCACAAATTACAGAGGTTGTTGCACATCTTATGGAAGATGCAAGTCATGATTAGCTAGGTGGATCATAATCGAGTGGATGTCTGAAATAGTCCATTATCTGCCGTTTACGAAAACTTACATGTCGTATTTTGTTTTGTTTTTGTTTTTGTCTTGTGCTTATTTTGTTTTGTTATCGTGTTGCTGTACGATACATCAAAATCACATAACCAATTACGAAGAATTTTTATGTAGGTTTTTCTCTGTTTTGTTGGATTGGGGAGCAGTTTTTTTTTTTATAGTTTTGGTTTTGTTTTCTTTTTCGTTTTTGTTTTGTTTTGTTTTTTGTTGTTGTTTTGTTTTATTTCGTTTACGTTTTTTTTAATTTATATTTCCCCAATTTTGTTTAGGGTTCAACGGCGCTCTTAAGTTAGGCGCTGAAAGTCTTATTCAGCCCTAGCCTAGGTTCAGCGAGCCTATGATTTTCTGCTTTCCGATTTTAGTGTGTCGTGACATTCTTGCAATGCATGACAACTTCTCCATAGCCGCTCTCTGAAGCCTCCCTACGTCAGGTCGCTGTCGAGCTAGATCTAGATCTAGTTGCCCTACAGAGAGTACATATGACAATGAGAGCTCAAAGCTTGGCTGCGAACCCGTACCGAGGCGCTGACTGGCTGACTCACCCGAGCGCGGTAAATTGGCCTGAGGTTAGCCGTGTAGACTTTCATGATGAACTACGTTCTCTGGTTGCCGCAGTCATTTACCTCTAGTCTGAACCGGTAGCATCAGGTCATCGGATTTAGTTTACCATGGTAATAATATACAAGATCCGGTTTATTCTTTTCTCTTTTTAACCTTCTCTGCATATCTGTTATTTTAATTGACTAGTCTCAAATAAATTCCTTGGCAATTTGAAGTTGTTTCGTGCAGTCCGTTTTAATACAATACATGTATTGCTGTTAGTTACTTTCTTTTTACTGATTTTTTTTTTTTTTTTTTTTTTTTTTGCGAAGGGATGATATGGATACACGCGCTCTGCGAGTTTTGGCAATGACGCTAGATTTTTGGTTTTTTGTTGTTGTTGTTGTTGTTGTTGTTGTTGTTGTTGTTGTTGTTGTTGTTATTGTTGTTGTTGTTTTAACCGCAGATCAAAGGTATGTAAGGTAATTCTTATTCGATTTGCTCAATCGAATTTCAGCTCACTTCATAAAACCAATCTCCCTCTACTTTTATCACATATCTGTGCACTAGACTGTGGTATATTGAGAGCAACTTTCACACACACAAAAAAATAATATGTTTGTCAATTTACAGAACTTAATGTGGTTTCCACGCCCTTCATTCCGTTTTCCAAAGAGTTTTTCATCCATCGGGCAGTATTCGTTGTCTCTGTTTTGTTTTGCTTTCTTGTCCTTGGGGTCATGAAAGAAAAAGAGCTAGACATAGACAGAGAGAAAATATGCTTGTAGACATGTAGATGGACAGACAGACAGACCGACTGACAGACAAATATGCGGGCAGGCTTAAAGACAGACAGACAGAATGATGGAACAGGAAAAGGAGAGTGAGAAAGACACAGAGAGGATCAGAAATAAACTCGAAGATAGGAACAGAAGGAGGAGGAGGAGGAGAAGAATGATGGTGACGATGATACTTTTTACCATTTAACTGTTTTCTCACCCACCATCAATTTTTTCTCTCTCCTTCTCCTCTCTACTCTACTAACACTGCGAGGTAAAAATAACACGCAGAGGGTCTGAATCCCTCCCTAAGTTCCACTATTTTCTCGTTTATAATTTATTTTTAAGTTGCGCAATGTAGTAGAGAGAACTGTTTTTCTGGATTACAAAACTCTTTTTGGCGTTTCTCTCGTGCATCCCGTCCGCTGTAAGATAATTCGTTTGTCCATTATGCATACACATTAATACCGCGATGTGTCTGTGCAACAAAAGGCCGAGTTGACGCCCTCTCTCAGCGCCTCTAGGTGAGTTCTCTATGACTGCTTTTGTTCCGCCGGCGAGCGGCAACCGTTGCGGAAAATTTTACATCTGGTTAGAATAAATTATAGCTCCAGTTTCCAACTGCTCCGCCTCTCTAGGCTGGTCTGATGGTGAATAAATTTATTATTAGAGATAAGCCTTGTTAATGGAAATGTACTATTTTATATTGGCCTGGTGAAATACTATTCGAATTATTGTTAGAACCCTGAGGGCTGTTTATTTTATTAAATCCTGGTTTGCTCAATAAATGGGCTTTGCGGGATGAAAAGCTCTTGTGGATTAGAGTGGGTTTTTTTTAGTCTTTTTTATTTGTTTTTTTTTTAGATAGGTTTTACTGGTGTGTATCGTGTAGTTATGGTTAGGGAATAAAGTATACTTATTGTTATGACTGCCACAGGCTGGTTTGTTTTTTCATCTGTGCTGTTTAGCATATGGACCTGGCTTGAATCAGCCTAGTGAAGTTGAGTTGGTTTATTTTACAGCGTGTGCCATCGAAGCACTTTAAGGTCAACAGTTTCAGTTTATTGTATGTGTTTTCACTCTAGTTTATTGGAATTATGTGTGACATTGAAGTATTTCAAATCTCATGGTTTAGTGTGGTGTATATGTTTGGAATTTAGTATAGTGGAACTGTCAGTGGCATTTAAGATCTTCGAAACTCATGGCTCTAATGTGGTGTGTGTTTTTAGATTCTAGTATAGCAGAATAAATATTATGTGGTATTGAAGTGCTTCGAAACTCATGGCTCTATTTGGGGAAAGGGGGGGGGGGTGTTTTTAAAATGAGGCACTGAAGCCTTTCCAACCAGATAGGCTTAGTTCGGTGCATGTATTTTGGAAGATCTATAGAGTAAATAGAAACTCATTGGAGAGCTAGATAACAGAGTCTTCAGAGAAGAAACCCCCCCTAAACTTCTGACACTCTAAGATGGCCGGGCCATACCCATGTCATGAATCCCAGGTGTCTCCCTGATATCTTTTTGCACACACCCTCATCTCTAAATGGATTGTTGATTCAGGCACAAATGTGTCATATATGCATGTAGAATTGCGCAGCATCGAATTTTTTATTTTTATTTTTTTTTTTTTTTTTGGTTCTTTTTACTTTTGGGTGATATCATCGAAGAAAGTTTGTCTCAGCAACAGCTTCATTTCGATGCATTGACTTGATTATACACCTTTGAAAGTTAAGTGGAACAGCTTGAGGCCTCGTCCCAATAGAATCGCGTAGGTTAACATCATGCATGTGGAGAGGATTTGGATATTTTTTGATAATACGTGAGATCTAGTCAACTGAAATCCGTGCAGCATCCCTCTGGTGTATTTTGCTAGCAGAAGTATATTTTTGAAGGGTACAGTACAAGAATGGAATAATCGGTGATATTAACCTCTTCAGTCGTTCAACTTAAATTGCTCCTTGGGGTTGTCTAGATTTTCCTATCATTGAGATGTGTATGAGTGGATGTTAGATTTAGCCATATGTTCACTTTCATCGGACCAGGAAGTTTGAAGAGATTAAAATAATTCAATTGAAAACATGTACACTTTAATTTTTTTGTCAAGGTAAAAGGGTTCTTTTTCATTATATTATATCTGGAGAAGGCACATTACAACCAGAACAGACTATAATTTTCGGAAGGCAGTGATTGTTACAAAATACTTGACCGTGAAGTACCCTAATAGTATGATGCTAGATACACTTGACATGTATTCGTAGAACTGTTCTTTTGCAGCAGAAACATATCACTGAATAAATAAACAAATGATCTTTGAACTCGTTTTCCGTCCGTTTTAGATTTAAAAATTCATAAACCACGCCTCAATGAATTCAAACAAGTGTGAATTTTTCTGAGAGTTCTTTATTGAAAATATGCTTCTTCAACATGTTTATAGATTTATTGAGATATTGCTTATCAAGACGTATTGGTGTTGCAATATCCAGCATGATTTATAAAACGGATGTTGTGCATAGTTTTTGTTTACTCGGTTC
Organism: Elysia crispata; assembly: GCA_033675545.1. Taxonomy (NCBI): domain Eukaryota; kingdom Metazoa; phylum Mollusca; class Gastropoda; family Plakobranchidae; genus Elysia; species Elysia crispata. The sequence continues at coordinate 120,878 of JAWDGP010000711.1, forward strand.
TACAATCTAGAATAGAAGAGCCAGATGTAGGAATGCAGACAAAGTCGTTCTCAAAAATGGAATCCTACTTTCGTTTTCCAACTATGGCGGTGCTGTTGACCGGATGTTGCTTTTTCTTTTTAAAAAACCGCAAAAAGGAAAAACTCAAACGTAAGTTAATTAATTACAAGTTGATAAGTAGAAGCTACTTCAAGCTCAGGAAAGGAGAGTAGTTTTCCTCTTCTCCCTCTTAACTCGCTTCCTCTCCAACTCACAGATAATACAGAGTTAATAACGCCCAGAATAGAAAACCATGTCGCTTCCTCTTCACCTCACAGATAATACAGAGTTAATAACGCCCAGAATAGAAAACCATGTCGTTTCCTTTCGTGATTTATGTTTTGCAATTTTTTCTATAACAATGTGATCTCACTCAGAGATTTTTTTTTTTTTTTTTTTTTTTTTTTGGGGGGGGGGGTCTTTTTTTGTGGGGTTTTTTTTTTTTCAAAGTGCTCAATTACTACTCTCATCCTCCCTACGTTTCTGACACTTTTCCATCCATCCTTCCTTCACTTCCCATACCACATTCATTTCCAACTGCTGCATTATATTTAAATCATCCTAATTAACCCAACATTAAGCATTAAATTATCATTCTTCTACTCAAACACAAGAAAGACGCAGATCTCACGATGGTTTAGGTTAATTTTGACCTTTCGATTGAGGCATTTGACGCCGATTTCAGCCTTGTAATTCTTCAGCTTTCATTTTCGTATTTGTTTCATTTATCTTCTTGTTTTTTCCTAGCACTGGCTCAGCTAGAGTGAAAGCTCCTATTTTATACCTATGTCTCTCACCCCATTTCTATGTTTTCTTGCTTCTCTTCGCCTTTCTCCCATTTCCCCACCCCCAATCTCTGTCTGTCTGTCTGTCTGTCTGTCTGTCTCTCTCTCTCTCTGTCTCTCTCTCTCTCTCTCTCTCTCTCTCTCTCTCTCTCCTCTATCTTTCTCTCTATTTCCCTCTCTATCTCTCTCTCCTCTATCTTTCTCTCTATTCCCCCCTCTCTCTCTCTCTTTCTCTCTCTCTCTCTCTCTCTCTCTCTCTCTCTCTCTCTCTCTCTCTCTCTCTTTTTCTCCATCTATGTCACTATCTCTGTCCCTGTCTCTCCCCATCTATTGATCCATCTCTGTTCCTCTCTCTCTCCATCTCTCTCCCCCTCCCTCTCTCTCTCTCTCTCTCTCTCTCTCTCTCTCTCTCTCTCTCTCTCTCTCTCTCTCTCTCTCTCTCTCTCTCTCTCTCTCTCTCTCTCTCTCTCTCTCTTTTTTTTTTCTTCTCTCATGCTTTTTTTTCCTCTTCCTCTGTCGAGGCACCTAAAAATAGCATTTTACAATGTAGTGAGACCAAATGCCTGCTGACGGTAAGCCAGGTAAACTGTATACTAATCAATAGCGTTATTATGCTAATTCATTTCAAACACATGTAACAAACTTTCACCGTAGTAATGCTTTCTACATATGACCCACGGAACACACAGCCGAAGGTCACAAAGATACTCTTTGTAGATTCATGATTCAGCTCGAATCAGTTCGAAGTAACAGTGGGTCTAAAATTTTCTAAATATCTCCTCTGAGTATTCTGGAATTTTTGTTTATTTATAGAATTCCGAATTTATGCTCAGAGAACCGTAATATTTTCAAATTTTGATAACCTTTCAGATTATTTTATTTTATTTTTATTTATTTATTTATTTATTCATTTAGTAACCTTTTTGCCCTTTTTTTTTTTTTGTTCTGTTTTGTTTTGTTTTATTGCTGTTTTTTCTGAGATTGCCGCGTCCGTGTAAAAGACCGTATTTTAGTCTGGGCTTGAACTCTGTAAAGTGATCGTTGCCTATGCCGTGGTTGTATAATTATACCACCAACAATCGCAACGGCACCAGGTAGCTCTGATAATAGAGCAAGGGACTAATAGTAGGGAAGTTTTAGGTTTGATTTTGTCAACCCGTATCGTATTATATGCTACCAAAGCCTATCACAGCCTTATTGGAAAAATCATAGTTTTCATGTAAGATTTTTCTTTGGAGAATTAGGCGACTGAAAAGTAAACACTCAGCACTCTTTTCGGTTCTACATAAAGATATATACATATTTATTTCTTTATTTAACTATTTCTCTACTTATAAGAGCCTCTTGCAAAGCTTCACAGATAAGCTTGGTTATGCTTTTTGGTTTCAGAAAGCTGCTCGTTAAAGGGAAGAAATCGTGCTTTGCCATGTTGAGCTCCTCGATCTACGTAATTTATAATTCATTGTCCTCCAATGGCAACAGTGTTCTCTAAATATTGAAAAGATGAAATAACTGAGATTAATTTTGATCTGAATGACCAAATTCAACGCTTTGTTTTATATAACAAAAAACAACAACTGCGCATCAGAAGTGGATAAACCTCGCCGCTATAGTTTTCAGATTGTGTAGAACCACAACTGGCACCACATCGCGCTTTTTTTTGTCGCTAGTGTTAACAACAGATTTTTTTTTTTTTTACTTATTTGGTTGGGCATAGCTATGTAAACAATTATTTCATGTAGTGTTACGTGTGTTTGAAATGCGTGGTTTTCCAATCAGCTGCGCCGTCAATATTATGTTTAGCAATGTTTCAAGGTTAAAATCGAGTGTCAACATTATTAGAAGAATGCAGAATGTTAAATGTTTTGATTAAAAGAAGAAAAAAAAAAAATTATGTGGGCTTAGTACGTCGTGACACTTCTAATTTTTGTATTATTGGGTTGATTTTTTTTTTGGTTTTTGTTGTTTTTGTTGTTTTGTTTTGTTTTGTTTTTGTTTTTTGAGTGTTTGCGGGGGAGAACAGACCCCCGCTCCTATCAACTCCAGTCATGTTATCCCTAAGTCATCTCGTGACATTAGAGAACCAGTTGTGTAAGAGACGGTCAATGATTACGCAGATGTATATCACGCAGTTCTTATGGTTTGCAGCTCTCGGTGATGTCAATGACGTTGAATGAAGCTCTCACTTCATGCATGCAGTGAATAACTTATTGTTTCGCTCGCCGGGTGTGGGATGCGGGTATTACGGTTATGATGGAGGTGACGAAGTGTTCCGCCGGATTGTTTTGCTTGTCTGAAGAGAATGGTGTACATAGGCTTGATATTTAGGTTACGCGAGTCTGTATTACATCTTGGTAAGTCATGCGGAACAGGAAAAACAGGTGGCGTCTCTATTTGTTTTTATGTCTATGTGTTATTGTCTCTGGCTCTTTCTCTCTTGCTCTTTCTCTCTCTCTCTCTCTCTCTCTCTCTCTCTCTTTCTCTCTCTCTTTCTCTTTTTTTTCTCTCTCTTTCTTTCTCTGTCCTCTCTTTCTCTCTTGATCTCTCTCCCTCTCTTTTTCTTCCTCTCTTTCTCTCTTTCTTTCTCTCTATCTCCCTCTTCCTCTCTCTCTATCGCTCTCTCCACCTGATTCTTCTCCATCTCTTCATGTCACTATCCTCTTTCACCCTCCTCCCCCTCCCCCCTATCAAGCTATGTGGTAAACCCGAGGATGATAGTGTTTACAGCGTTTTCACATTAATTAACTATGCATGCGCGAGTCTCATCTGTCCCATGATGAACTGCGCCACTAGCGAGTACAAATACGCGTGCAGGTCAAACTTTATACTCACAACTTTAAAGCAATCCGCACGTGTGAGCACTAAGTGGCTCCCAAAACTGACCTGAACTGGATTCATCATAATATTTTCTATTTTTTTTAATCAACTGTACTGGAAATCCGTGCACTCAGACTTTAGACGCAGCTCCATTTCGTTTACTTTCAGTGAGTAGTTGAAAATCTCTCGAAGAATATGTAATTTATACTTGCTTTTTCTGTTTAATTATTCGTTCCTTTTTTTTCGTTGTTGCTGTTTTTTCTTCTCCCAAGTGGTTCACTCTCTCTTTTTTCGTTTTTTTTTTTTTTGTTTTTTTTTTTTTGTTTTGTTACTGCAGTTGTTTTTTTTTAATTTGTCGTTTTCCTCCTTCTAGTCTTCTCCCATCATCGTCACTGCAATGAAACTTATTATAATTATTATTATTATTATTATTATTATTATTATTATTATTATTATTATTATTATTATTATTATTATTATTATTGTTATTGTTATTGTTATTGTTATTGTTATTGTTATTGTTATTGTTATTATTGTTATTGTTATTGTTGTTGTTGTTGTTATTATTATTTTGAGTACCACTACTTTTACTACACCTCCTACTACTACTACTACTACTACTACTACTACTACTACTACTACTACTACTACTACTACTACTACTACTACTACTACTACCACTACTACTACTACTACTACTACTACTACTTCTACTACTACTACTACTACTACTAACGCTACTACAACTACTACTACCACTACTACTACTACTACTACTACTACTTCTACTACTACTACTACTTCTACTACTACTACTACTACTACTACTACTACTACTACTACTACTACTACTACTACTACTACTACTACTACTACTGCAACATTTTAAGAGCTAAAGTTTTAGTTAGTGCTCAGATGTGTTTAGGATAAGACTTTCAAGCGTTTACTGAAAATGGCCAAAAAATACGGGATTTGAACCATCGATTTTTAGATGCTTCGGCACCCATCGCCTTGCTGCTGAAAGCGAAGACGCCTTACACTAATAACGCCACTACTTTCCTACAAAGAGAAACTTATGCCGAAGGTATTTACTAAAAAACTCCCTGAGTGACTTGCAATCTTGATTGGAAAGATCCAAATCGGACCAAAGACACATGAAATTAATTTCTATAGAAAAAAGGAAATATTAAAAATTATGCATTAATATTTCAGAGCGTTAAATGTGAATGAAAAGGTCTTGTGTAATATACTATTTAACAATTCTTTTTGCTGGTTTAATAGGCTAATTGGTTCGAGATAAAAAAAAAATATAATTATAAACAAACTGTCAGTGAGTATAGAAAATCTCTCGGCCTTATTCGGAGCGCTAAAACGAAGAACCAGAAGAAAAAAAATATTACAAATAATGAAGATAACTATCAGGCCATACTCAAAAAGATTCTTAAGCACAATCGTTGTGAACTAAAAAACTGTAAAACGAAACTCTCTTGACTGAAACTCGTTGTTCTTGCTGTTATGGGGATTTGTAAACTGAGGCCAGTCTGTTATGTATCACTTGATGTTTAATGACGTTTAAACATTTGTTTTGAAAATGACCGGAAAATAGATTTGGATTTATTGTGCCCAATATTAAAGTTTTCTCCACGTCTTTCTCCGGCCCTTTGTCTATGCTTTATTATATATAGTTTCTTCATCAAGCTTTAATTACCTCTTGTTTCTTCATCAACCTTTAATTACCTCTTGTTTCTTCATCCAGCTTTAATTACCTCTTGTTTCTTCATCCAGCTTTAATTGCCTCTTGTTTCTTCATCCAGCTTTAACTACCTCTTGTTTCTTCATCAAGCTTTAATTACCTCTTGTTTCTTCATCCAGCTTTAATTACCTCTTGTTTCTTCATCAAGCTTTAATTACCTCTTGTTTCTTCATCCAGCTTTAATTGCCTCTTGTTTCTTCATCCAGCTTTAACTACCTCTTGTTTCTTCATCAAGCTTTAATTACCTCTTGTTTCTTCATCAAGCTTTAATTACCTCTTGTTTCTTCATCAAGCTTTAATTGCCTCTTGTTTCTTCATCAAGCTTTAATTACCCTTGTTTCTTTTATCCAGCTGTAACTATCTCTTGTTTCTTCATCCAGCTGTAACTATCTCTTGTTTCTTCACCCAGCTGTAACTATCTCTTGTTTCTTCATCCAGCTTTCACTATTTCTCATTTCTTCATCCAGCTGTAACTATCTCTTGTTTCTTCACCCAGCTGTAACTAACTCTTGTTTCTTCATCAAGCTTTAATTACCTCTTGTTTCTTCATCAAGCTTTAATTACCTCTTGTTTCTTCATCAAGCTTTAATTACCTCTTGTTTCTTCATCCACCTGTAACTATCTCTTGTTTCTTCATCAAGCTTTAATTACCTCTTGTTTCTTCATCAAGCTTTAATTACCTCTTGTTTCTTCATCAAGCTTTAATTACCTCTTGTTTCTTCATCCACCTGTAACTATCTCTTGTTTCTTCATCAAGCTTTAATTACCTCTTGTTTCTTCATCCAGCTTTAACTACCTCTTGTTTCTTCATCAAGCTTTAATTACCTCTTGTTTCTTCATCAAGCTTTAATTACCTCTTGTTTCTTCATCAAGCTTTAATTACCTCTTGTTTCTTCATCCACCTGTAACTATCTCTTGTTTCTTCATCAAGCTTTAATTACCTCTTGTTTCTTCATCAAGCTTTAATTACCTCTTGTTTCTTCATCAAGCTTTAATTACCCTTGTTTCTTTTATCCAGCTGTAACTATCTCTTGTTTCTTCATCCAGCTGTAACTATCTCTTGTTTCTTCATCCACCTGTAACTATCTCTTGTTTCTTCACCCAGCTGTAACTATCTCTTGTTTCTTCATCCAGCTTTCACTATTTCTCGTTTCTTCATCCAGCTGTAACTATCTCTTGTTTCTTCACCCAGCTGTAACTAACTCTTGTTTCTTCATCCAGCTTTCACTATTTCTTGTTTCTTCATCCAGCTGTAACTATCTCTTCTTTCTTCATCCAGCTGTAACTAATTCTTGTTTCTTCACCCAGCTGTAACTATCTTTTGTTTCTTCATCCAGCTGTAACTAATTATCGTTTCTTCATCCAGCTGTAACTATCTTTTGTTTCTTCATCCAGCTGTAACTATCTCTTGTTTCTTCACCCAGCTTTCACTATTTCTTGTTTCTTCATCCAGCTATAACGAATTTTCGTTTCTTCATCCAGCTGTAACTATCTTTTGTTTCTTCATCCAGCTGTAACTAATTCTTGTTTCTTCATCCACCTGTAACTAATTCTTGTTTCTTCATCCACCTGTAACTATCTCTTGTTTCTTCATCCAGCTGTAACTATCTCTTGTTTCTTCATCCAGGTGTAACTATCTCTTGCTTCTTCACCCAGCTATAACTATCTCTTGTTTCTTCATCCACCTGTAACTAATTCTTGTTTCTTCATCCACCTGTAACTATCTTTTGTTTCTTCATCCACCTGTAACTATCTCTTGTTTCTTCATCCACCTGTAACTAATTCTTGTTTCTTCATCCAGCTGTAACTATCTCTTGTTTCTTCATCCACCTGTAACTATCTATTGTTTCTTCATCCACCTGTAACTACCTCTTGTTTCTTCATCCACCTGTAACTATCTCTTGTTTCTTCATCCAGCTATAACTATCTTTTGTTTCTTCATCCAGCTGTAACTATCTCTTGTTTCTTCATCCAGGTGTAACGAATTCTTGTTTCTTCATCCAGCTGTAACTATCTCTGTTTCTTCATCCAGCTGTAACTATCTCTTGTTTCTTCATCCAGCTGTAACTATCTCTTGTTTCTTCATTCAGGTGTAACTAATTCTTGTTTCTTCATCCAGCTGTAACCATCTTTCATTTCTTCATCCACCTTTAATTACCTCTTGCTTCTTTTATCCAGCTGTAACTATACCTTGTTTCTTCACCTAGCTGTAACTATCTCTGTTTCTTCATCCAGCTGTAACTAATTCTTGTTTCTTCATCCAGCTGTAACTATCTCTGTTTCTTCATCCAGCTGTAACTAATTCTTGTTTCTTCATCCAGGTGTAACTATCTCTTGTTTCTTCATCCAGGTGTAACGAATTCTTGTTTCTTCATCCAGCTGTAACTATCCCTTGTTTCTTCATCCAGCTGTAACTATCTCTTGTTTCTTCATCCAGCTGTAACTATCTCTTGTTTCTTCATCCAGCTGTAACTAATAATATTCTTGTTTCTTCATCCAGCTGTAACCATCTTTCATTTCTTCATCCACCTTTAATTACCTCTTGCTTCTTCTATCCAGCTGTAGCTATCTCTTGTTTCTTCATCCACCTGTAACTATCTCTTGTTTCTTCATCCACCTGTAACTATCTCTTGTTTCTTCATCCAGCTGTAACTATCTCTTGTTTCTTCATCCACCTGTAACTATCTCTTGTTTCTTCATCCACCTGTAACTATCTCTTGCTTCTTCATCCACCTGTAACTATCTCTGTTTCTTCATCCAGCTGTAACTATCTCTTGTTTCTTCATCCACCTGTAACTATCTCTTGTTTCTTCATCCACCTGTAACTATCTCTTGTTTCTTCATCCACCTGTAACTATCTCTGTTTCTTCATCCAGCTGTAACTATCTCTTGCTTCTTCTATCCAGCTGTAACTATCTCTTGTTTCTTCATCCACCTGTAACTATCTCTTGTTTCTTCATCCACCTGTAACTATCTCTTGTTTCTTCATCCACCTGTAACTATCTCTGTTTCTTCATCCAGCTGTAACTATCTCTTGTTTCTTCATCCACCTGTAACTATCTCTTGTTTCTTCATCCAGCTGTAACTAATTCTTGTTTCTTCATCCACCTGTAACTATCTCTTGTTTCTTCATCCAGCTGTAACTATCTCTTGTTTCTTCATCCACCTGTAACTATCTCTGTTTCTTCATCCAGCTGTAACTATCTCTTGTTTCTTCATCCAGGTGTAACTATCTCTTGTTTCTTCATCCAGGTGTAACGAATTCTTGTTTCTTCATCCAGCTGTAACTATCTCTTGTTTCTTCATCCAGCTGTAACTATCTCTTGTTTCTTCATCCAGCTGTAACTAATAATATTCTTGTTTCTTCATCCAGCTGTAACCATCTTTCATTTCTTCATCCACCTTTAATTACCTCTTGCTTCTTCTATCCAGCTGTAGCTATCTCTTGTTTCTTCATCCACCTGTAACTATCTCTTGTTTCTTCATCCACCTGTAACTATCTCTTGTTTCTTCATCCACCTGTAACTATCTCTGTTTCTTCATCCAGCTGTAACTATCTCTTGTTTCTTCATCCACCTGTAACTTTCTCTTGTGTCTTCATCCACCTGTAACTATCTCTTGTTTCTTCATCCAGCTGTAACTATCTCTGTTTCTTCATCCAGCTGTAACTATCTCTGTTTCTTCATCCAGCTGTAACTATCTCTGTTTCTTCATCCACCTGTAACTTTCTCTTGTTTCTTCATCCAGCTGTAACTATCTCTGTTTCTTCATCCAGCTGTAACTATCTCTGTTTCTTCATCCACCTGTAACTATCTCTTGTTTCTTCATCCAGCTGTAACTATCTCTGTTTCTTCATCCACCTGTAACTATCTCTGTTTCTTCATCCAGCTGTAACTATCTCTTGTTTCTTCATCCACCTGTAACTTTCTCTTGTTTCTTCATTAACCTGTAACTATCTCTTGTTTCTTCATCCAGCTGTAACTATCTCTGTTTCTTCATCCAGCTGTAACTATCTCTGTTTCTTCATCCAGCTGTAACTATCTCTTGTTTCTTCATCCACCTGTAACTTTCTCTTGTTTCTTCATTAACCTGTAACTATCTCTTGTTTCTTCACCCAGCATTAACTATTTCTGTGTCTTCATCCAGTTTTTACTGTTTCTTGTTCTTCATCCAGCTTTTACTATCGCTTGTTTCTTCATCCAGCTTTGACTATCTCTTGTTTCTTCAGCAAACCCTGTCTATGAGATGTATGTCTTGCTCTTTCAGTCGACTCTATGACTTACTTCAGTAGCCAACATTGTTGTATATAATCATCTTGGTTCTTCATTAAACTCTGACTGCGCCTTGTTTCTTTTGCCGTCTTAGAAGATAACATTTATATCATTTCTGCGGTCGCAGTAACTTTGTATTTCTCTGCGTAGAGATGCTTGAATTAGTTTTGCTATGGTGAAAACTGTTTTGTGAAGTAGTGTAGACGGCCTCGTGTGTCTTCCCAGGAATATATCGGAAGCTGCTCTTGGTTTGTACTTTTAGTTTTGTCTTCCTTTTTTTTAGACCGATTCCCGAATAGTTGTCACTTTGATAGCTCCATTACTTTGACGGGTTTTCGTGATAGTTTTCTTTGTAATACACACTGTATTGTTCCCCCTCCCCTTTCCTTGACACGTCCCGTAACCCCCCAGCAGGTGCTGCAGGGGGCGCTACCCAGACTGCCCAGAGCCGAGCCGCTGTGGATGGTCAGGGCAGCCTCAGTTCTGTCGGCTCCTCGTGCAGCCCCACCACACTGGGCAGCGGGGAAATCTCCGACGCCAGCAGCGCTCGCCAGGACGCAGACTCGAGCACGACCATCTGCACGGCAGGCACTTCCGTCACGCATCGCAGTCGGAGTAGTACAGGTAGCTCTCCCACACAGCACGGGTAGCCCCCCACTCTGTAGCACCCAAGATTAGTAGCACGGGTAGCCACCCCCCACTCTGTAGCACCCAAGATTAGTAGTACGGGTAGCCACACCCCCCACTTTGTAGCACCCAAGATTAGTATCACGGGTAGCCACCACCCCCCCACCCCCCCAACGCATCGCAGTCGGAGTAGTACAGGTAGCTCTCCCACACAGCACGGGTAGCCCCCCACTCTGTAGCACCCAAGATTAGTAGCACGGGTAGCCACTCCCACTTTATAGCACCCAAGCTTAGTAGCACGGGTAGCCAGCCCCCCACTCTGTAGTACCCAAGATTATTAGCACGGGTAGCCAGGCCCCCATTTTGTAGCACCCAAGATAAGTAGTACGGGTAGCCCCCCCCCCCTTTTTTTTTCACGTCACATGTTACGTGTTGCTGTTAGCTTGCCGGGTCTGTTCAGCATCTCTTCGTTGTTATATTTCCCAGTACTATCTTAAAAGGATTTATTTTATTTTTCCTCGAAGACATCTTGCAGTTTTAGCCCAAGCTTAGGTATAGACCTCAAACCCTGGCCTAATAGTGGAATGTTAAAGTATCTTATTGTGTAAGCTACAATATAATTATAATTATACCCAGTGCATGTAGCCCAAAGCATATTTTTAACACACAATGACATAAAAGCCAGAAGATGCCATAGTCACAGCTTTGTTTTCACCGGAAACTGAAAAACGTGTCTTAAGAAAAACATGCATAATCTGACGAAAGACCCCAGTGAAAACATAAATGTTTACACTGATGACACATCATGTCAATGCAGTTTCCCATTAAATGAAGTGAAAACATAATTTATGGGCACTTAAAAAATTTGAAAATGGTCTAAGAATTTTTTCCCCCTCCTGTTTTTATGATTATGTTATATTTTTATGCCAAGCATTAGTAGCTGTACTGAGTAGTATTAGAGACTGCACTCAATAATTATCTTTAGAGCTTCCTCCATCCATCCTATCCTCAACCTCTCTCTCTCTCTCTCTCTCTCTGGCTCTCTCTCTCTCGCTCTCGTTTGTCTCTCTTTCTCCCTTCATGTTTCTTCTTCTTCTTCTTCTTCTTCTTCTTCTTCTTCTTCTTCTTCTTCTTCTTCTTCTTCTTCTTCTTCTTCTTCTTCTTCTTCTTCTTATTATTATTATTATTATTATTATTATTATTATTATTATTATTATTATTATTATTATTATATTATTATTATTATTATTATTATTATTATTATTATTATTATTATTATTATTATTATTATTATTATTATTACTATTATTATTATTAACAGTACGATTCCTCTTCCTCTTCCTCCTCCTCCTCCTCCTCCTCTTCCTCCGTGCCATTTTTGCTCCGAAGTGTTTCTTTGATGATCTGTATGCCGACCTTGCTCCTCCATTAATATATTTTTGTAATGTCCTAGTATCAGTAATACTTACTTTCTTTTCTCCCATCACACATTAAGGTGTAATCCAGTCACTACGCCATAATATTGTTTCAACGACCATTCATCGATGTTTTTCATAATCAATTTATTCGACGAGGCTACAGTCAACTCTTTCTCTCTCTCTCTCTCTCTCTCTCTCTCTCTCTCTCTCTCTCTCTCTCTCTCTCTCTCTCTCTCTCTCTCTCTCTCTCTCTCTCTCTCTCTCTCTCTCTCTCTCTCTCATGTCTCCATATCAGTGATAACCGAGAATTAAAATCTATATGTAGATTTGCTGCCGCCCTCCCATTCCAGTAAACTGTTTCTCCTTTTTTTCAACACCCTTACCCCCCGAACCCATTAATGTAAGACTTTTGCAATGCTATCAGCTTTCCTCATAATTATGACCCAGTGGTATGTGTGCGTGTATGTGGTCTGTTTGACCCTTCGCGTGCTGACCTTTGGATCGCTGTTTTGTGTGATCCTTGAATATCCCGTGTTCCTTTCGTGCTTGGTGTCGCCGTTTTGAGTTTACAATTCTTTCACATCTTGAATCTCTGTAAACATGTTGCTTATATCGTGTGTGTTGAAATGAAATTTCCCGATCTTTGGTCAGTCCTTGTTGTTTTAGTGCACATTAAAAACAATAGCAACAACAAAAATATTTAGGTCATCGTGTTAAGCACGTCGTTTTAAAGAGCGGATGTATGCATCTTTCTAAACTTTTTTTTTAATATATTTGGCTGGTAGTTCAGTCGAAACAAATTTCAAATGAGATGATTTATGGGCTGCTTTTGTCCCACATATTTTCAACATTTAACATAAATGCAGACCACTTTATTTAATTATTGTTCAACAAGTTGAAATAGTTTTGAGAATTAACGATTTGACTTATTTGCGTCACATTTCCTTGAACTAACAGGCTGTTTTCGCTCTTTTTCTTTCTTTCTCTCTCCTTCTCCTCTCTCTCTCTCCCTCCCTCCCTCCCTCCCTCCCTCTCTCCCTCCCTCCCTCCCTCTGTCCCTCCCTCTGTCTCTCTCTTTGTCTGTCTACCCATCTATCTCCCTCTTTCTTTCTCTTTCGTTTCCTTTTTTACCTCTTCCTCTGTGTGCTGCACGCCTATCTTTCAGTCTGTATGTATAGTCTGTCTGTCTGTCTCTGTCTCTCTCTCTCTCTCTCTCTCTCTCTCTCTCTCTCTCTCTCTCTCTCTCTCAGTCTCTCCCTCTCTCTCTCTCTATCTCTCTCTCTCTCCCTCCCAACCTCCCTCCTTTCTTTTAACCTATATCTTCATATCCAATAAATATAAAATTGCCCAGTTAGTCTCCAGTATGTTACGTTTTATCAAACTTTCGGGGTCCCTAGTGATAAAAGACTCGCTGGATTAACTGAGAACGTTTTATCAAACTTTCGGGGTCCCTAGTGATAAAAGACTCGCTGCATCAACTGAAAATGTTTTATCAAACTTTCAGGGTCCCTAGTGATAGAAGACTCGCTGTATCAATTGAAAACGTTTTATCAAACTTTCAGGGTTCCTAGTGATAGAAGACTTGCTGTATCAATTGAGAACATTTTATCAAACTTTCAGGGTCCCTAGTGATAGAAGACTTGCTGTATCGACTGAAAACGTTTTATCAAACTTTCAGGGTCCTTAGTGAGAGAAGACTCGGTGTATCAACTGAGAACGTTTTATCAAACTTTAAGGGTCCTTAGTGAGAGAAGACTTGCTGTATCAACTGAGAACGTTTTATCAAACTTTAAGGGTCCTTAGTGAGAGAAGACTCGGTGTATCAACTGAGAACGTTTTATCAAACTTTCAGGGTCCTTAGTGAGAGAAGACTTGCTGTATCAACTGAGAACGTTTTATCAAACTTTCAGGGTCCTTAGTGAGAGAAGACTCGGTGTATCAACTGAGAACGTTTTACCAATTTTCAGGGTCCCTAGTGATAGAAGACTCGCTGTACCAACTGAGAACGTTTTATCAAACTTTCAGGATCCCTAGTGATAGAAGACTTGCTGTATCAACTGAAAACGTTTTATCAAACTTTCAGGGTCCCCAGTGATAGAAGACTCGCTGTATCAACTGAGACCGTAGACCACCACCCTTTTCAACTTGGGTCAAACAGTAGGGATACACCGTGTACATAGCAAAGTGAGAACAGGACTAGCTTGATATTATTGTATCAGATTTCAGTATTTTTTTTAGTATTATTGGGACATTCAATAGACACACATAGATGAAATGATATCAAGGACTCTTATTCGCCTATTGTGCAAGCTGCTCAAATGCCGAACTATGAATAATAATAATAATAACAACAACAACAACAACAACAACAACAACAAAAATAATAATAATAATAATAATAATAATAATAATAATAATAATAATAATAATAATAATAATAATAATAATAATAATAATAATAATAACACTGAAATAAGCCTAACTTTTATGACAAATGAATCATAGCGAATATTTATTACTCGTAAACCGCTTTTCAAAACTACATTCGCGAATCAAAAATTTTTCTGATATGTGGGTAGATTTGTGTTAAGTTTTATTCAACAATGCAAGTCTTAAGCCAAAAAGTTGATGTATCGCCATAGAATTATTGCCGAGGCGCAGACTTATTATGTAGGCTATTTTACAGACACAATGTCAAACAGAATTATTGCCAAAGGATATTACAGCTTAATTCACTGCGGCCCAACAACAGGCGTTTCCGGATAATAGGGGTACAGGATCCAATGCATTCCTCACAAAAGGAAAATGAGAGGTAATTTTTTGTGGGGGAGGGGGTGGGGAGTTATTAACTACTGCGATGAAAATCATTTTAGAGCGTGTTTGATGATGTGATTGTACGTTTGAGAAGTGACAGGTTGTCCTAAAACGAGATTCTAAAGATGATAAATTGTACTAAATTACTCCGTGAAATAATATTGTTGTAGTTGTTTTGTGCGAGTGTTAGGAAGAGTCATCTTTTAGGATTGTTATCAACAAAGTAAAGATTTACATGAACCCATATAATATAGTAGAAGACGTTTATATCAGGTGGACTGGTGACAAGGCTCTGATGGTTACTGCCGATTGGTGTAACACTAATAGCGCCCGTTGAAAAAAAAATAATAAAACACCCGCCCAACCTTTTCTCTAATAATTTGTGTTTTTACTCCATTTTCTTTTTCTCATATAGTAATATCATTTTGCTAAAGCCTCGAGGTTCGAACGGAATTTAAAAGAAATGGACGATAACACCTGTAAATTTAATACATTTAATTGTCTAAATTCACTTTCCTTGAGGCAGAGACACGCAGAAAGAGAGAGACAGGGGAGCGAGAGAAAGAGAGAGAGAGAGAGGGGGGAGGGAGAGAGCGAGAGAGAGAGAGAGAGAGAGAGAGAGAGAGAGAGAGAGAGAGAGAGAGAGAGAGAGAGAGAGAGAGGGACGGAGTGGCAGTAGCGTTTCTTGTATCTTATTTGGGTATCTGTCTCCTGAGACAAATCACAGATCGGATTTATATATAATTATATATTACTTGCTCAGGCTTTTATAATGTCTAGGTTTAACCCACTATTAATTATTCAAGTCTAGATAAAAAACTTCTTATTTTCCTTCTCTGAACAGTACTGACTGTTTGTCAGGCGTTTAAGGAAGGTAACTCCCGCTGAAATTAATAAGGGATATCATCTATGATAGTTAATTTTTTTTCTCTCTTTTTTATTTGTATTTCCATCCGATGCCACATGATTTCATATTTAAATCTTTTCCCGTGTATCACAGGACGTTTAATTTTTGTGCATCGTTCTCGTAAGATCACTGTTCATACATCAAGTTAGGGTTCTACAGCATATAATTTTATCCCAGCCATATTTCTTGCAGAGAAAGAGTTAAAATCATGTCGATCGCGAAATAAGTCTCTTCAATACAAAATATTTCTTTCCAATTTCTAATTAAAAACCAAACTGATATCAAAGAAGCGGCCTTCTGTCCTTTGGTTTAAAAAACATGGGGAAAAAAAGAACGAAAGAAAATGACCTTCCTTTTTTTTTTAAATCGCAGATATCACTGTATCCAAGACAACTAATCGGATACCCTGGGTTTGCGATTATTTTGTTTGCCGATCTATCGTGTTTTTAGATGGCATAGCCAAAAAGTGGTGGTGAAAGGACCTATCTATAATTGTGAACATTTCATTGAGTAGCGTAACTATTTTGGAAGAAGTTTACAGTATTGTAATACACTTCTTGTTTGCCATAACGAATGCATGTATTCTAATTTTCTTTCCTACCGTTTTTGTTCCTTTCATTTGAGGCTCTCTGTTCTTAGTTGTTTTTGTTTTTCAAAGTGAAAAACTGTTCGCTAACTCATTGAAATAGAATGTTTATTATTAGTGTTAGTAGTAGTAGTGGAAGTAGTAGTAGTAGTAGTAGTAGTAGCAGCAGCAGCAGCAGCAGCAGCAGCAGCTTCTTATGCTCTTGATCTTCCTCGTTTATATTCACCTTTCTCCTCAACTCCCCCATTTTTCTCTTCCTCCTTTTCTCCCATCTCTTTCTTTCTTTTTTTTTTTTTTATGTTCATCCTCTTTCTTCTTCAACTTCCTCTCCTCCTCTTCGTGTATCTTTTTTCGTATTTTTTATTGTTCTCTTCTGCATTTTCACTGTTGTAATCATTAGATTACATTTTTTGTTGTTTTATTTGCATCAATATGATTATCACTGCTGAATTTCTTTCACTTAACGAGATAAAGTAGATCCAGGGTTTCTTGTTTTTAAGTCTTTTCCTTGATAGAAGTTTCTTGGCATCTCTTTTATTTTCATTGTTATGCTACAGAATATTCACAATAGGCAATTCCAATTATATTCCCTTTATTTTTTACTTCTTGGAACAAGCCTGTGTGAAGTAGGCCCAATAGATTAGGCAGTTGGCCAATATGGATCATCCGGCGGTTTGGATCTTTAAAATTTTACAACGAAAATGATCCTGGTGATTAAATGCAATGATGAAGAAAACCGCTCTTATACGCAACTCAGTAAAACTTCTTTTGCCATTATTTTGGTTAGCACTGGTATGCAGGAGGAAGAGAATTATGTTCGATGCACTATTTGACATCTGTCCATGCTATATTCTCGCCAGTCGTGGGGCGAGACGACCTTGGAAGACAGCGTCATGCATCAGCAGCAGACAAGTTAGAGGTTCCAGAGCACGGAGGGTCATCAGGGCAAAGGTCAAGGTCGCCTAACCGGGAATCGTCCTTCAAGTCGTCGTCAAGGACCCGGTCAAAATCGCCCGGACACATGAGAATAGTGGACTCATCTAGATCACTCTCTCCATCTGAACTTAGGTAGGCCTACATTGAATACAAAAATGTTAAAACATAATTAGTGTAGTGAGCGATATTGCCAGAGAGCGAAAAAATTTTAGTTTAATCAATAAAACTTGTTCTTTCAGTGAAGAGTAAAAAGTCATGAACTTAGTGATTCCACCGACTAATACTGGCTCTTCGCTCTATATGAAAAATATAAATTTGAATATAGTCATTTGTAGGAAAAAAATAGGTAGAAGTTATAACTACAGTATATGATTTCTCTTCAACCCTTTGTCCATCTTTCTGATCTCAAGCAGACCAATGCCTCCAGGTACATCGTCCCAAAGATCCTTCGCCCCTGCCAGTTCTCGATCGGTAGGTGGAACCCCTACGAGCACGCCTTCACCCAAGAAAAGACAGTTACCTGCAATACCTCTAGAGGCCCAAAAAGCCAGCAGAGATAGAGGTAAGACTATTCTTTGCTTTAGTTTTACTCCGTTCACCTTTTCTCACTATTATCTTTCCCAATCAACATTGTTTTAATTGTAAAAACAGATAGTTCTGTACTTTCCAGTATAAATAAGATAAAGGTCTTAAAAACGCCCATTATTGAGCTGAGTAAGTACAAAGAAAAAGTTCCTTTAGCTGTCCTGTCTTATGCTCATTGACAGCTGCCCGTTTATTTGTTATTTCAGGTACGGTATGTGATAATGTACTTTTAAAAGAACCTATAAATAGAGTGCATTTTGCACACACAAAAAGTTCACTATTTTAAGGTTTTTTTCTTTATATTTCTCTTTTTTTAGATGCTCATATAACCTTCTCTCTTTGTTTTTGTTTGTTTGGTTTTTTTTTACCTATTTTGTCATGGCCCTTTTATATAAATGGATGGAGAATCTGGGGTTTGCAGTATTTATTAGATATCGAATGTTGTTATTCTGACAGTATGAAGTTCTGCACATCTTTAGGGCTAGTCTCTTTCATGATTACAACTGGTTACAAGACAAAGTATTGAAACTTCTCATTCCCACATGCAGAGATAAAGACTCAGTGCAATATCATTGCAACCTGTACACTTATAGAAATCAAATTTTCCGTTCATACCAATGATAGGGCTGGTTAGATATGATCAATCACACTGTAAGATGTCCTGTGCCAGGATTCAATCTTCAGACCTCTAGATTGACAGCTGGAGTGAGCTATCTCTCACCATCCATACCTTGTACACTGCAATTTTAGCTCTCCTAGCTTTCTACATACACAGGGATATCCATCTATAATTTTTTCATGAAGCATGAGATGAGAAAGATTGACAATTCCTTTGCATAAAGTTCCTATATTCGATGTACAATATATCAAAGAAAAAAATGCCAATTGTCACCTCATTATTTACACTTTGATTGACACTTAACGAGAAAAAATGTCACCTCTGTATTATGAACTAATATAATCAACTTGTATCTAATCAATTATTACTTTTCATATTTTTGGTGAGGGTTTTGTGTGTGTTAAAATCTTGACCTAAAAGACAAAGTTAAAATTAAAGGCAAATTCGTGAGTATGGGTTTGTGATGAAGAAAGAGTATTGGCTGCATAGCATGTGTTCAAAATTGTCTGAAACTGCTCACCATTACTCTTGAAATAGACTTAAGCCACCTTCATAGTAACGGGTCATAGCACTGAATCAAGCCTTGTATTCCCTCATCTAACCAGTGACTCAAGATCTCGAGGAAAGAACCAGGCACTTGAAGATGAAGATGAAGCTGGCACAACAAGACAGGCAACGCACACCGACTTCTTCTTCAGGGATGCCTAGTGATGCAGAGTCCATCTCTTCTCGCCCAATTCGAAGGCGGGACCGTCATTCAAGTGCTGACCCAAGCTTGAATGAGAGAGGAGGCAAGGATAGAATGGGCGGCCATGATCGGAGCATCTCTCATGACCGAGTTGAGAGGATGCGGGAGAAAAATTACGAGAGAGGGAGAGACCCAGACAGGCCACATCACAGACCTCGAAGGCACAAAGGTAATGGGAAAAAACAGAAAAAAAAAAAATTCAGGGAAGGCTTATCCATGACATAGTGGGAAAAAAGTTGGCAAAATTTTCTTTTTATTTTCTTATAGGAAGGGGAGGGGTGGTTTTTTTTTAATTTGTTTTGTTTTGTTCTTTGTTGGTAAAAATTGTCCTTACTTTAAAAATCACTAGTTTCCGTTTTCATATTAGGATAAATATTAAAACTCTTGTTCAACAGAGAACAAAGTTATTTGTGTTTCATGTTAAAAGTGTGACTGTGTTTTCAAGATAAAATTATGGCAATTCTATCATAAAAATTTTTTTTTTATATTTTATTTTTAGATTTATTTCCATCATTTTTGGACCCTTTTTAAAACAGTTTGTTCATGTCTGCAGAGTTCAGCCCTGACATGTCTGATGATGTTGGCAGTGACGTGTCAGAGACAAGCGACATGTCAGAGGTTAGCAAGGTCAGCACTATCAGTGTCAGATCAACACAGTCGGAACGTCCCAGGCGGAAACTTAGGTGAGTTGATCAGATAAAAATGGATGAAGTTTTAAGTCCACTTACTTTGATTTATGCCTTGGACACATCAGCTGCTATTTGTATTCATTTGGATATTTTATTCCATTATTGTGTCTTAATTTGCCAAGCTCTTATTGACGTTTTTCTAAGTTTGATGGTGCTCAAAAAAGTGAAGTATTGGCTGAAGGTGGGGGGGTGGGGGGTGGGAGAGAGAGAGAGAGAGAGAGAGAGAGAGAGAGAGAGAGAGAGAGAGAGAGAGAGAGAGAGAGAGAGAGAGAGAGAGAGAGAGAGAGAGAGAAAGAGAGAGAGTAATAACCATTGTTAGCTACTGTGGTACTTTGTCACCACCTTACTGGAAATAAAATCTTGGATATCAAGTTAGTTTTGAATATGTTCTCTGTTCTTGAGTTCTCCTTAAGACTTACAAACTAGATATTATGAGTGACATTAAATATTGTATTTGATTTGCTATCAATGCTTTCCATGTTTTAGACAGCATCATCTACAGCCTATTAGGCAAAATGAAGAGAGATTAGAGTTGTTGAAGGCAAAAAATATTCCTGATGCAGCAAAGAAACCAACTAAATCCATATAGGAACTGAAAACTCCATGACAGCTAAAATTAGATGGACATACAGAGACTCAGATGTAATTTGTTTGGATTAAAATTTTTGCAATAAACATCAGAGTCATTTTCATATACTGCTTGTGCAAGGATAAAATGCCTATTCCCACAGCCTAATTTAGTCAGCCTTATTTAGGCAGACCTTTCGGTTAAGAGGTGCATAAACTAATTATGAATTGTAATATGATTCTTTCTCATACCAGTGAGTTTGCATCCAAGATGGAGAGCCGTACTACTATACCTCAGAAAAGGCAGCAGCAACCTGCTGTGGTACGGAGCACCTCCAACGACAGCAACCAGGGAGGCTTTGAGCAGAACGATGGAAGTGTCAGTGATTCTGCTTTGGGTGCAAGTGTTACAGAAGGTAGAAAGCGTCGCCCCAGTATTCCACACAAGATGGCTGCGCTGGTTGGGCTGACACGCAGGAGCAGTAGTGCCTCACAGTTGGCTGGTACGTAGACACAGCTGTCTTTCTATTTTTTTTCTTTTTTGCTCTGCTTTGATCCCGTTTTAACTTTCTTCCTCTGAAATTTCATTTTTAAAGAAATATTTTTAGCCTCAATATAGAATTACTTCCTGCCAATCTATAAGTATTCCTGACTTTGAATTGGGGCAATGTTTGTTTGATTGCTTTATACAACCAGTCAATAACAAGGTAATTTCTGATCTTTTGAGCATATTAAACAAGCCCATGTTGATGAAACTATGTTTAAGACCTTATCATGTGAAATTGATAA
>JAWDGP010000712.1:0-5000 GCA_033675545.1 Elysia crispata
CGTCATCATCATTATCATCATTATTATTATCATTAGTAGTAGTAGTAGTAGTAGTAGTAGTAGTAGTAGTAGTAGTAGTAGTAGTAGTAGTAGTAGTAGTAGTAGTAGTAGTAGTAGTAGTAGTAGTAGTAGTAGTAGTATCATTATGAAGCATTTGTTTTTGTTTTTTGTTTTTTATTATTATTATTATCCTTTTATAACACCTTGAAGACTATTTCAACCGTGGATATTCCCGAAATGTTCTGCACCAATACTTGTATTGAACACATCTATATCTTGCTGTTATTCATCACATTTACTGACAAGCCAAATACTATAACTTGGATTTGAAATAATCATTATCTTTTTCAAAGACTTGAATAATCTGTGAAAACATGGAGGTACTATATTTCTTATCTTTTCCATTTTAGCTCCTTTGTCTTAAGATTTAATTGTAGCAGGTTTTAAATCTAAGTCTCTATATGTAGTTTGTGAATGTCTCGAAATTTTTTCACGTGTCTTTATCAAGATCCTAGATCTAGATGAGGATATTATTTGAGCAAGTCTTGGCATCTTACACAATTCACCCGTAGGTGACACTTGGAAGGGCTCTTACCATAAGTTCATTCTTGACAATGTAGAGCTATCGTGGAAGTATAAATTAGATTCAGTTCAAACATCAAATAACAAACAAACAAAAATGAAGACTAGAGGATTCGAAAACAATATAGGATTTAGCTCTAATACGTACAAACCGAGTTTAGATGTGGTTTTTCACCCTCGAACAAAATGATAACAAATAGAATAGTTGAACTTTACTCCGCGTCTCTTCTTATTATTCAATGTTGCGCAACTAAACGAGATAAATATTAAATTTTACCCTCATCTGATTGGTCAACACGCTTAATAGCTATTGTTACCAATAAGATATATAAGATGGTACCCGAAGCAACAGCAGGCTTAATGATAGAGACCTTTATAAGTTCTGTTTTTATTAACTCCAGATGCAAGCTCTAGACATCCAGTTTTATGTATTGTGTCGAAAAAGAACACTGGCTAACCAGAAATACCCTTAATGTGTATAGGCTAAATCAGACAACCAATAAAACCAGGTTCATTTGAAGAAAAAAAAAAACTTCTAATCCGTCATCACTTATTGAGTTACATGCTTGCAGGACGAAAATCATAATAATCTGCATTTACTTCAAAGCTAGCACGGAACCAAACTAAAACTTTCGGTTTACCGGCGCCACTCGGGGTTTTTTATTTCTAAAATTAGGCCTGATGAGTGTCGATTTAGAAGTTCTGATCTAAGATTTATCGCAGCAGCCGTGATTTACTTTTGATGCTTTTCTTCTTCTTTTTTTTTTTTAACATTCCAGGTCCCAAGTTTTCTCCGCATTCTGTTGGTAGCACAGCACCTGACTGGTAACTAATAAGCAACTTTTAGCTTAAAGCAGTGATAGATGAAGCTTTTGTTAAGTGAATTGATTAACAAAAAAAAAAAAAAAGCATTGATTCTAATACCATTACGAGGCTCAATCGCCATAGATAACATTTTTTTTTCTTTTTAAGTAAGAAAGTGCCGTCTTAAATTATGATGATTCATTATATGTCTCTATCATATTTTGTATTCTTCTTATTTTTGTGGTACAAAACAGCTTTTTCTGTCTTAAAGTTCTGTCTGGCCACTATCTCATAAAACTAGATAAATAAAATAAAATATTAATCAACGAGCTTTTCTTTAATAATTAAATTCATTCAAATTTTTCCCACCTCTCCCCTTAGCTCTGGGCCTTTCCTTAAGAAACAATTCTGGGAAATGCAGTGTGTCTTTAGAAGTGAAGTTTGAGCCCACTAGGGGTAAGGTTCAGTGTCACGTGACCTTCGCCGGAGGACCAGGGATGGCTGGCATAACGGCTCTGATCGGCAAAACCAGTAAGTGATGTGCCCAGTCTTAGCCACATGTGCAATTATTTGGGTTTTTTTTTAATCATTTTTTCTTTTCTTTTCTTTCTTTCTTTCTTTTTCTTTTTGGTTGGTGTTTAAATCTCCGATCATGATTAATTTTTTTTTTATATTTTTAATATATAAATTTATATACATGTATTGCAGAGAACATAAAAAGTTTGTGGAGTTAAAAAAGAGGGGAAAGAGAGAAAGAGAGAGAAAGAGAGAGAGAGAGAGCGAGAGAGAGAGAGAAAGAGAGAGAGAGAGAGAGAGAGAGAGAGAGAAAGAGAGAGGGGGGAGAGAGAGAGAGAGAGAATTCGGAATAGGTGAACATAGTAAGTGTTCCACAACTATCTGTCTATCTACATATCTATCTATCTCTCTATCTATCTACTTATCTATCTATCTATCTATTTATTTATCTACCTACCTACCTACCTATCTATCTATCTCCTTATCTATCTATCTATCTACTTATCTATCTATCTATCTATCTATCTATCTATCTATCTATCTATCTATCTATCTATCTATTTATCTTTCTATCTATTTATCTCCCTATCTACATATCTACTTAACTATCTATCTGTCTGTTTATCTATCTGTCTATTCGCCCATCCATCCATTCATCCATTTATCCTCATACCTTTCTTTCCACGATCTATCTATCTATCCACCCATCCATCCATTCATCCATTTATCCTCATACCTTTCTTTCCACGATCTATCTATCTATCCACCCATCCATCCATTCATCCATTTATCCTCATACCTTTCTTTCAACGATCTATATATCAATCCACCCACCCATCCATTCATCCATTTATCCTCATACCTTTCTTTCCACGATCGATCTATCTATCTATCTATCCACCCATCCATCCACATTTATCTTCATACTTTTCTTTCTACGATCTATCTATCTATCCACCCATCCATCCATTCATCCATTTATCCTCATACCTTTCTTTCCACGATCTATCTATCTATCCACCCATCCATCCATTCATCCATTTATCCTCATACCTTTCTTTCTACGATCTATCTATCTATCCACCCATCCATCCACTCGTCTATTTATCCTCATACCTTTCTTTCTACGATCGATCTATCTATCTATCTATCCACCCATCCATCCATTCATCCATTTATCCTCATACCTTTCTTTCCACGATCGATCTATCTATCTATCTATCCACCCATCCATCCATTCATCCATTTATCCTCATATCTTTCTTTCCACAATCGATCTATCTATCTATCTATCCACCCATCCATCCATTCATCCATTTATCCTCATAGCTTTCTTTCTACGATCGATCTATCTATCGATCTATCCACCTATCCATCCATTCATCCATTTATCCTCATACTTTTCGCTCCACGATCGATCTATCTATCCACCCATCCATCTATTCATCCATTTATCCTCATACCTTTCTTTCTACGATCGATCTATCGATCTATCGATCCATCCATCCATCCATTCGTCTATTTATCCTCATACCTTTCTTTCCACCATCGATCTATCTATTCACCCATCCATCCATTCATCCATTTATCCTCATACCTTTCTTTCTACGATCGATCTATCTATCTATCTATCCACCCATCCATCAATTCGTCTATTTATCCTCATACCTTTCTTTCCACCATCGATCTATCTATCCATCCATCCATCCATTCGTCTATTTATACTCAAACCTTTCTTTCTCCGATCTATCTATCTATCTATCTATCCACCTATCGATCCACTTGTCTATTTATCCTCATACCTTTCGTTCCACGATCGATCTATCTATCTATCCACCCATCCAGCTATTCGTCTATTTATCCTCATACCTTCCTTTCTACGATCGATCTATCTATCTATCTATCCACCCATCCATCCACTCGTCTATTTATCCTCATACCTTTCTTTCCACGATCTATCTAACTATCTATCTATCCACCCATCCATCCACTCGTCTATTTATCCTCATACCTTTCTTTCAACGATCTATCTATCTACCCATCCATCCACTCGTCTATTTATTCTCATACCTTTTTTCCACGATCAATCTATCTATCTATCCACCTATCCATCGATTCGTCTATTTATCTTCATACCTTTCTTTCCACGATATATCTATCTATCTATCTATCCACCCATCCATCCATTCGTCCTATATCTTCAACCTCTCTTTCCACGATCTATCTATCTACCCATCCTTCCACTCGTCTATTTATTCTCATACCTTTCTTTCCACGATCGATCTATCTATCTATCCACCCATCCAGCCATTCATCCATTTATCCTCATACCTTTCTTTCCACGATCTATCTATCTATCCACCCATCTATCCATTCATCCATTTATCCTCATACCTTTCTTTCTACGATCTATCTATCTATCTATCTATCCACCCATCCATCCATTCATCCATTTGTCCCCATACCTTTCTTTCCACGATCGATCTATCTTTCTATCTATCCACCCATCCACCCATTCATCTATTTATCCTCATACCTTTCTTTCCACGATCTATCTATCTATCCACCCATCCATCCATTCGTCCATTGATCCTCATACCTTTCTCTCCACGATCTATATATCAATCCACCCATCCATCCATTCATCCATTTATCCTCATACCTTTCTTTCCACAATCGATCTATCTATCTATCCATCTATCCATTCATTCGTCTATTTATCCTCATACCTTTCTTTCCACGATCGATCCATATATCTATCTACCCATCCATCCATTCATCCATTTATCCTCATACCTTTCTTTCTACGATCGATCTATCTATCCACCCATCCATCCACTCGTCTATTTATCCGCATACCTTTCCTTCTACGATCGATCTATCTATCTATCTATCCACCCATCCATCCTTTCATCCATTTATCCTCATACCTTTCTTTCCACGATCTATCTATCTATCCACCCATCCATCCATTCGTCCATTGATCCTCATACCTCTTTCTCTACCATCTATATATCAATCCACCCATCCAACCATTCATCCATTTATCCTCATACCTTTCTTTCCACGATCGATCTATCTATCTATCCACCTATCCA
>JAWDGP010000712.1:7500-17500 GCA_033675545.1 Elysia crispata
GAAAAATGAGGACCATCTAACCGAGCATTTCTAAACCACCTAGGAACGTCAAATTTGGCATAAAAGTTGTAAATTGCGCCAAAGACTGGAGTGGTAATATTATCTTTCAACAAAACTGTAGTTTTTGAAAATTAAAGGCAACAATTTGATTATTATTTTCTGGAAAGAAAAAGGCGAATGTGCGAACTAATTCCTGTAAGAACAGCTGGGCAGAGAATGGTGGCAGGAATGAAATCGAAGAAGGTTAGATCTAGGTCTAGAGAAAAGAGCTAGATCTTGGCTTGAATGTGTAAAATATGAATGAGTGTATTTTCCAACCTCTCCACTTTGTTGTCTGACCGTTGTATTTTACAAGTTCGAACAAGTATATTTTCTTTTCATTCTTTTTTCATAAAAACTATGTGTATCAGTATTGTTACATACAGAGTGGGAATTTTTTCTTCTTTTTCGCAATGGGTGGGTTACTAGGAAAAATAAATATAAATAAAAATAATCATTCTTTTATTACTTAATTAACGTAGAATGCTGCTAAGATAAATAGCTACAAACACAGAAAGTTTTGTGCATGTATGTAAATAACTTTTTGAAAAGGCCAGTGTCACGGAGCATTTCTGTAGAAAGAAGCCAGTGCTGAGTGAGTTAAAACTTTCATTATACCGGTATTTAGGTTTAAATAACTGCGCGGCTAAGAATTCCCTCAATGCAATGCACTTTTTTTTTCATCTAGATTCTAGGTAAAGATGGGTAGATGAGATGGACGCATATGTCTGGATCATCTACGTAAAATGTTAGATATCAAGACCATTTATAAGCCTATTTAATACGCACATGCATCCCAGCCCCAATAAATTGACACCATGGTCCCTTTCATAGGAAAAGGATTGCGTGATCTTCTGTGAATATAGAAATAAAGAAAGCAGTCAAACAACGTCAGAGGCTGCGACAGACGAAGCTAGATCTAAGGATCCAAAGATGGAAGTGACTGAAAATAAAGAAATAAGTAGTATAGAAAAAAATCAACCACAAACCTAGATCTAGCTCGAGACCGACAAATAAGACGAAAAACGTGAAAACATTAGAACAGATGGAATGAACAGGGATCGAACCTGCACCTCCTCGATGACAAAACATCGAGTTAAGACGTTTGTGGTAAGGACGCACTAGCGGGTCCAAAGCCCAGCTCGGGGTCTGAACGACAGTAAGTTCCGATCTCTAAGGAAAAAAAAAATACAAAACGTCATGACATTCTTCCTCCTTTCCCCCCTTCAATCCCCCCCACCCACCCCCCCACCCCACTCTCCTCCTCTCCCCCCCCCCCCTTCTTTTTCCCTTAAAAAACTTAGCTTTAATGGCTCGAAACTGTCGAGCGCCGCCAGCCGGCTCTTCCATGGCGGAGCCTCCCCGGCGAGGCTTCCTCAAACACAGGCCAAGTCACCGAAGTGAACAAACTTTTGCATCTTTGAGTTTTAGCGATCTATTCCTTTTTTAATTTTTGGGCATAGTTAGGACATAATGGTACTCAGAGCGGAATTATAATTCAGCCTTACAGGCTTACACAAGAAAAACATCTAACTGTCCTAACTCTGTCAAAGAGTGAAATGATATACCTCACTCTTACGATTGCTGCATAAGTTTGTTCACTTCGGTGACTCGGCCGGTTTGCATTTTAGAAAGCTTCGTACATTGTTTCGTTATACGAGAAATCAACTAACCCTGGACTTTCCAGATCTATTTATAAATCTTTTTTTTAAAAACGCTCATTTAAATGCCGAGAATTCCCGCAAAACAGTGCAACTTCCGGTACATTTTTTGGCGGGAACTCGCAGTTGCCCCATTTACCAAAAGTTGCATGATAGTTTAAGTTTAATTTTAAAACGTGATTTAGAGTTGTTTTTTTGTTGTTTTTTTTTCCATAGTAACCTTATTATTCTTTTTTCTTTTTTTTTTGTTTTTGTTTTTGTTTTTTTTTTGTTTTTTTTTAATCCGACAGGGATGGAGGCGACGAGGAGGTCAGCACTGACGATTACCGAGTATTCTATGTGCAGAAGATCGAAACGCATAGAAAAAAAAGCGCGAGAAATCGTAAGACGGTTTCGTTATTCTACTTAATTCCCCCCCCCCCCTTTTCCGCTTAAATTCGTAAAGATAACGAACATAAGATTTTTAATATTTTAAAAGTCCCTCTCCCCCCTCAACCCTCAATCTTACCCTTTTCCCATCGTTTCATGTCCCCCACCCCACACTCCCACTCGTGATATCTTCTTCTTTAATCTTCTTCTTCTTCTTCTTCTTCTTCTTCTTCTTCTTCTTCTTCTTCTTCTTCTTCTTCTTCTTCTTCTTCTTCTTCTTCTTCTTCTTCTTCTTCTTCTTCTTCTTCTTCTTCTTCTT
Source organism: Elysia crispata (assembly GCA_033675545.1). Taxonomy (NCBI): domain Eukaryota; kingdom Metazoa; phylum Mollusca; class Gastropoda; family Plakobranchidae; genus Elysia; species Elysia crispata. The sequence goes on from JAWDGP010000712.1 coordinate 9,889, forward strand.
CTTCTTCTTCTTCTTCTTCTTCTTCTTCTTTATTTTTTTTTCTTCTTTTTTTTCTTTTTCTTCTTCTTCTTTTTCTTCTTCTTCTTCTTCTTCTTCTTCTTCTTCTTCTTCTTCTTCTTCTTCTTCTTCTTCTTCTCCTCCTCCTCCTACTCCTCCTCCTTCTCCTCCTCCTCCTCCACTTCTTCCTTCGCCTCTTTCTCCTCCTCCTCCTCCTACTCCGCCTCCTCCTCATCTTCCTACTCCGCCTCTTCCTCCTCCTCTTTCTCCTCCTCTTTCTCCTCCTCCTTCTCCTCCTCCTCCTCCTCCACTTCTTCCTTCGCCTCTTTCTCCTCCTCCTCCTCCTACTCCGCCTCCTCCTCATCTTCCTACTCCGCCTCTTTCTCCTCCTCTGCCTCCTCCTCATCCTCTTCCTCCCCGACCTCCTTTTTCTTAATTTTTGTTTCTAACAGTGTTGAGTTACCTACGAGGCGGTTGCAGTAAGAGACAGCTGCTGTCCACGATAAATTTCGTGGTACATAAACTTGATAAAGTTATCAGTCTGGAGTGTGTCGTGAAAAATGCTTTAGAATACACATCTGGAAAGCCTAAAAAAGTTAGCACTTCCCACGCAACACCATTCATCACTGTTCTAGGTGAGTTTGACGCGACAAATATTGCAAAAAAAAAATCAGTGTTCTAGGTCAGTTTGACGCGAAAGTATTGGGAAAAAAATTCTGCTCTATGTTAGTTTGACGCGAAAATATTTAAAAAAACAAGACCACAAAAAAGCGTGTTTTATGATTCCAAATTATAAAGAGGAAACGAGTTTTTACTTTCTCTACAAGATTTAAAGCGTTTTGATATTATTATTATTATTATTATTATTATTATTATTATTATTATTATTATTATTATTATTATTATTATTATTATTATTATTATTATTATTATTATTATTATTATTATTATTATTATTATTATTATTATTATTATTATTATTATTATTTTAAATATTGTCACGTCGATCTCCAGCAGTCCATACTTTGAACCCAATGAAACACGAAAATAAAATTCAAGAAAACAGATTGATTGATTGATATGTAGATCGGTACAAAGATAAGTAGGCGGATCGAAAAATAGATAGATAAAATTGATTGGTAGATGGTTTATCAACATATGCATGTATGTATGTATGCATTTATGTATGCAGGTGAGTATGTATTATGTATGCATTTGGATATGTATGTGCTTATATAAACATTATAATGAAACAATTTATCAATCAATATAAACACACACACACGCACACACATATATATGAAAAGTGGCACTAGGTAAGAAACTTTAAAGTCGTGGACTAAACGTGACTATCTACGCTTAATTTTTTTTTAAACTAGACCATCCTTCTGAATCGTCGAGCACTGCTTTATCGTGTTATTTCACACACAACTAAGTATGTATTTTGAAAGAATCATGTGTATATATATATATATACATATATAGTTGTGTGTCCAATAACATAAGAAAAACATAAGAAGTGCTTGGCAACTAAGGAGCATGGTATATATTGAAAAATTGTCCTACCTAGTTATGCAGTCCACGACCTCGAAGTTTCGTGCCTAGTGGCACTCGTCAGGTGTTGTTGTTCTTCTCTTTACGGTAGGTAGGGGGCATTTCTTTTTGTGCACACAGTGTGGTGTCCATAGATTAGACCTCAGGTCAAGGGCTAAATCTAGGAAGTCAGTTGACTTTTCGTTTGCTTGGATCGTGATTTTCAATCCATTGTGTTGGAATATTTTTACTAATTCCTTGACCTGAGGAATAGTCTACACAAATCACACCGAAAACAAAACAATAACTTATTGTGCATCGATAAACATAGCAACCACCCTCCAGCTATCATTAAAAACCTACCTAGAGGAATAAGCAATCGCATAAGCACGAACTCAAAGAATGAGAAAGTATTTAGACAGGCCTGCCCAGAAAGTATTTAGACAGGCCTGCCCAGAAAGTATTTAGACAGGCCTGCCCAGAAAGTATTTAGACAGGCCTGCCCAGAAAGTATTTAGACAGGCCTGCCCAGAAAGTATTTAGACAGGCCTGCCCAGAAAGTACTTAGACAGGCCTGCCCAGAAAGAAATTAGACAGCCCCGCCCAGACAGTACTTAGACAGGCCTGCCCAGAAAGTATTTAGACAGGCCTGCCCAGAAAGTACTTAGACAGGCCTGCCCAGAAAGTATTTAGACAGGCCTGCCCAGAAAGTATTTAGACAGGCCTGCCCAGAAAGTATTTAGACAGGCCTGCCCAGAAAGTACTTAGACAGGCCTGCCCAGAAAGTATTTAGACAGGCCTGCCCAGAAAGTACTTAGACAGGCCTGCCCAGAAAGTACTTAGACAGGCCTGCCCAGAAAGTACTTAGACAGGCCTGCCCAGAAAGTACTTAGACAGGCCTGCCCAGAAAGTACTTAGACAGGCCTGCCCAGAAAGTACTTAGACAGGCCTGCCAGGCCTATACAGAGGCATTGAGATAGAGCGGATTCAACACTGTGTTGACTTTTGATAAAGGAACACAAAACAAGAGCGATAACTATAAAGACAAAACAGAAACAAGAAGAAGAAAAATAAAATGGTTCAACCCGCCTTTATGCAGCAACGTATCAACAAACTTAGGATGAACATTCCTCGCTGACATCGACAAACATTTCCCGAGGACCAGCAAGCTCAGCAAGATCATTAATAAGAACACTGTTAAAGTTGGCTACAGTCGCATGCCAAAACTGCAAATAAGCAATAATAAATCACAATAAGCGCCTATTACAAGACCAGAACGAAGACAAACCCACAAGCGAGAAAATGTGCAACTGCAGAAATAGAGAAGAATGTCCTCTAGACTTGGAATGCCTCACAGAATGCATCGTCTACAAAGCAACTGTAACACAAACCGAATCTAGCAACAAGGAAATGACATAGGACTCACTGAAAATACATTTAAAACAAAATTATAATCTACACAAATCATCTTTCAAACTGGAGCATAAAAAAATCAGCTACAAGACTAAGCGATAATATTAATATCGGAAAATAAAAAAAAAACACTTAGACCACAGAATAGAATGGAAAATCGTAAAACAAAAAAGTAAGACCAATCACACCAGACAAAAAGTATTGCCCACTTTGTTTTGAAGAACAGTTTGAAATGTACGGCAACAGTCCAGTTTAAACCACCGGAAAGAGGTCTTCTCACACTGGGCACACAAAAAGAAATACCTTCTAGCCAACGTAAGGAGAATAGCAAAAACTGACGAGTCCCACAAGTCACGAAATTTCGAAGTCGTGGACTGCATAACTAGGTAGGACAATTTTTCAATATATATATATAGGTGTGTGTGTGTGTGTGTGTGTGATTCTTTCTCTCCGGTAGAGATTTTGAACACAATAGCTAGATCTGGTCTAATCTCGTTTTTGTTTTTTGTTTTTTTTTTTTTTGTTTTGTTTTTTCCTCTCTCCAGTCCCAGTGAAGAAGTGGGAGACAATACTAGAGATTGATCCTCCGAACATCCGGTGTGAGAGCAATGCTATTCCCCCTCCGACCTATGTGTGGGCGTGGGGAGGGAGCCCTGATAGAGAGATCTACAGGAGTGTAGGCCCGGGGGCGTCCTCCCTTAACTATGAGAAGCTTGGGCTGAATGTACAGTTTCAGAGAGGAGACTTCTTCCTGTGAGAGAGAGAGAGAGAGAGAGAGAGAGAGGTGGGAGACAGAGAAGGGGAGAAGAGAGAGGGAGGGAGAGGGAGAAAAGAGAAAGGGGGAGGAGGGAGAAGAAAGAGGAGATAAAGAGGGAGGGAAGGAGATTGAGAGAAGAGAGAGGAGGGGAGGGAGGGAGAGAGAGAGAGAGCAGCCGTGAAAGAACCCAGCTTAACGTAAACTTTTATATTTTTAAACTAAACTACAAAGATCTCGTTTCCAACGAAAATATCATAAAACAATCATATTTGCAAAATTTGAAAATTCTCCTGAAAAGAAGAAAGGAACCCCAGAGAAAGAGAGAGAGAGAGAGAGAGAGAGAGAGAGAGAGAGAGAGAGAGAGAGTGAGAGACAGAGACAGAGAGAGAGAGAGAGAGTGAGAGACAGAGACAGAGACAGAGAGAGAGAGACAGAGAGAGAGAGAGTGAGAGACAGAGACAGAGACAGAGAGTGAGAGACAGAGAGAGAGAGACAGAGACAGAGAGAGAGAGAGACAGAGAGAGACAGAGAGACAGAGAGAAGGAAGATAGTATTCCCTCCCTCTTACTCCTGTATTTAAGTGGATTCTGTGTAGTATCTAAAATTAATATCGAATAAAAGCCAAAGTTCTTTTGAAAGATATTTAACTTAAATATCATATTTCTCCTCTTGAAGCTGCAATGTCTCAAACATAGTGTACAGGTACTCGTACAAGGCATCTCTTCGATATCCTAGATATTCTTTGCGACACGGTGAGTTCTTGGAAGTTTGGAGAATAAATCTGTTCTTGGTAATGCTAAGAATGCATAAATAGATTCACGCAAAAAACATACAACTTCGAAAAATAGACATTTTTAAAATTAATTTCTAGGCAAGAAAATTTGTATGAATGTTGGCTTAAATTCAGTCCATGTTCTTTATGGTCTTTCTTTTTTTTTTTTTTTAGATTCATATCCCACTCAAAATTTATAAAATTCATTTTTGAATTTTTTTTTTTTTAACGTGTTTATTTTTTTCACAAATGTAGAAGATGATGATTTTTGTCTTGCTGGTGTTATTTGTTCTGGTTTTTGTTTGTCTTAGTGATTTAATTTGTTCCGGTTTTTATTTGTCTTAGTATTTTAGTTTGTTACGGGGTTTGTTTGTTTGTTTGTTATTTTTTGTTTTGTTTTGTTTTATCTTAGTGATTTAATTTATTCCGGTTTTTATTTGTCTTAGTGATTTTGTTTGTTCCGTTTTATTTTTTTTTTCTCTTAAAGATTTAGTTTGTTCCGTTTTTTTTGTTTGCTTTAGTGAATTAATTTGTTCCGGTTTTATTTTGTCTTCGTGATTAAATTTGTTTCGAGGTTTTTTTTTTGTTTTATTTTTTTTTTTTTTTTTTTTGTTTGTCTTGGTGATTTAATTTGTTCCGGTTTCTGTTTGACTTAGTGATTTCATTTGTTCCTGTTTTTTGTTTGTCTCAGTGATTTAATTTGTTCCTGTTTTTTGTTTGTCTCAGTGATTTAATTTGTTCCTGTTTTTTGTTTGTCTCAGTGATTTAATTTGTTCCTGTTTTTTGTTTGTCTCAGTGATTTAATTTGTTCCTGTTTTTTGTTTGTCTCAGTGATTTAATTTGTTCCGGTTTCTGTTTGACTCAGTGATTTAATTTGTTCCTGTTTTTTGTTTGTCTCAGTGATTTAATTTGGTCCTGTTTTTTGTTTGTCTCAGTGATTTAATTTGGTCCTGTTTTTTGTTTGTCTCAGTGATTTAATTTGTTCCTGTTTTTTGTTTGTCTCAGTGATTTAATTTGTTCCGGTTTCTGTTTGACTCAGTGATTTAATTTGTTCCTGTTTTTTGTTTGTCTCAGTGATTTAATTTGTTCCTGTTTTTTGTTTGTCTCAGTGATTTAATTTGTTCCGGTTTCTGTTTGACTCAGTGATTTAATTTGTTCCTGTTTTTTGTTTGTCTCAGTGATTTAATTTGTTCCTGTTTTTTGTTTGTCTCAGTGATTTAATTTGTTCCGGTTTCTGTTTGACTCAGTGATTTAATTTGTTCCTGTTTTTTGTTTGTCTCAGTGATTTAATTTGTTCCTGTTTTTTGTTTGTCTCAGTGATTTAATTTGTTCCTGTTTTTTGTTTGTCTCAGTGATTTAATTTGTTCCGGTTTCTGTTTGACTCAGTGATTTAATTTGTTCCTGTTTTTTGTTTGTCTCAGTGATTTAATTTGTTCCGGTTTCTGTTTGACTCAGTGATTTAATTTGTTCCGGTTTCTGTTTGTCTCAGTGATTTAATTTGTTCCTGTTTTTTGTTTGTCTCAGTGATTTAATTTGTTCCTGTTTTTTGTTTGTCTCAGTGATTTAATTTGTTCCTGTTTCTTGTTTGTCTCAGTGATTTAATTTGCTGTTACTTTTCCCCCCCTCATTCTACTTCCCAGGGGCTGACCTTTCAACTCTGACGTCATTAAACCAAGATACTCGATGTGAGAGAAGCGCCACTGTTGTTTTCACTCTTTCTCTCTGTTCCGGTTGCTCTTCGCAGTTTCGTTTTCCCTAATTGTTCTGTCTGTCTTTCTGTCTTTCTGCCTATCTGTCTGTTTGTCTGTCTCTCTCTCCCTCTCTCTCTCTCACTTTCTCTTTCTCTCTCTCTCTCTCTCTCTCTCTCTCTCTCTCTCTCTCTCTCTCTTCTTTGTTATCTATCAATATATTCTTGCTTTCATTTATATTATTATTATCATCATCATCATCATCATCATCATTATCATCGTCATCATCACACGTCTTACTTCATATATCACCCCCCACACACACACACCCTTCTCTGTAGCTCTTCTACCCATTGTGTTGCACATCACACGTCTTACTCCACATACCACACCCCGCCACACACCTTTCTAAATAGCTCTTCTACCCAATGTGTTGAACGTCACACATCTTACTTCATATATTATACACCTTTTCTATAGCTCTTCTCCCCAATGTGTTGAACGTCACACGTCTTACTTCATATATCATTCACCTTTTCTATAGCTCTTCTCCCCAATGTGTTGAACGTCACACGTCTTACTTCATATATTATACACCTTTTCTATAGCTCTTCTACCCATTGTGTTGTACGTTCACCTCTTACTTCAAATATCACACCCCTTCACACACCCTTCTCTACAGCTCTTCTACCCAATGTGTTGCACGTCAAACGTTTTATAACATATACCACACCCCGCTACACACCCTTCTCTATAGCTCTTCTACCGAATGTGTTAAACGTCACTCGTCTTACTTTATATATCACACACCCTTCTCTATAGCTCTTCTACCCAATGTATTGCACGTCAAACGTTTTATTTCACATACCACACCCCGCCACACACCCTTCTCTTTAGGTCTTCTACCGAATGTGTTAAACATCACTCGTCTTACTTTATATATCACACACCCTTCTCTATAGCTCTTCTACCCAATGTGTTGCACGTCAAACGTTTTATTTCACATACCACAACCCGCCACACACCCTTCTCTTTAGCTCTTCTACCCAATGCGTTGCACGTCAAATATCTTTTTTCACACACCTTTCTCTTAAGCTCTCCCACCAAAAGTGTTGAGCCTCACATGTCATACTCCACACACCTTTCTCTTTAGCTCTCCCAAGCTTCTCTCTAGATACTGTTCATAAGGTGTTGGACCTCACACTAACAGCCTGTGTGGCCCATCCCTCCTCCCTAGCCATAATCCACAAGGTGTTGAGCCTCACATGTCATACTCCACACACCTTTCTCTTTAGCTCTCCCAAGCTTCTCTCTAGATACTGTTCATAAGGTGTTGGACCTCACACTAACAGCCTGTGTGGCCCATCCCTCCTCCCTAGCCATAATTCACAAGGTGTTGAGCCTCACATGTCATACTCCACACACCTTTCTCTTTAGCTCTCCCAAGGTTCT
>JAWDGP010000712.1:22500-87500 GCA_033675545.1 Elysia crispata
GAGTCCCTCCAGCAGCCACTGCTTGACGTGAGGGATCTCACCTGGTCCAACAGCGACTGTAATTAACCCCTGACCTGTTGACAGCAGGGAGAGAGAGAGAGAGAGTGAGAGAGAGAGAGCCTGGATCAAGAACTGGACGGCACGCGGCAGTGAGTCCCTCCAGCAGCCACTGCTTGACACGAGGGATCTCACCTGGTCCGACAGCGACTGTAATTAACCCCTGACCTGTTGACAGCAGGGAGAGAGAGAGGGAGAGAGAGAGAGAGAGAGAGAGAGAGAGAGAGAGAGAACAGTGAGAGAGAGAGAGAGAGAACAGTGAGAGAGAGAGAGAGAGAGAACAGTGAGAGAGAGAGAGAGAGAGAGCATGGATCAAGAACTGGACGGCACGCGGCAGTGAGTCCCTCCAGCAGCCACTGCTTGACGCGAGGGATCTCACCTGGTCCAACAGCGACTGTAATTAACCCCTGACCTGTTGACAGCAGGGAGAGAGAGAGAGAGAGAGAGAGAGAGAGCATGGATCAAGAACTGGACGGCACGCGGCAGTGATTTCCTTCAGCGGTCACTGCTTGACGCGAGGGATCTCACCTGGTCCAACAGCGACTGTAATTAACCCCTGACCTGTTGACAGCAGGGAGAGAGAGAGGGAGAGAGAGAGAGAGAGAGAGAGAGAGAGCCTGGATCAAGAACTGGACGGCACGCGGCAGTGATTTCCTCCAGCGGCCACTGCTTGACGCGAGGGATCTCACCTGGTCCAACAGCGACTGTAATTAACCCCTGACCTGTTGACAGCAGGGAGAGAGAGAGGGAGAGAGAGAGAGGGAGAGAGAGAGAGAGAGAGAGAGAGAGAGAGAGAGAGAGAGAGAGAGAGAGCCTGGATCAAGAACTGGACGGCACGCGGCAGTGAGTCCCTCCAGCAGCCACTGCTTGACGCGAGGGATCTCACCTGGTCCAACAGCGACTGTAATTAACCCCTGACCTGTTGACAGCAGGGGGAGAGAGAGAGAGAGAGAGAGAGAGAGAGAGAGAGAGAGAGAGAGAGAGAGAGAGAGAGAGAGCCTGGATCAAGAACTGGACGGCACGCGGCAGTGATTTCCTCCAGCAGCCACTGCTTGACGCGAGGGATCTCACCTGGTCCAACAGCGGCTGTAATTAACCCCTGACCTGTTGACAGCAGGGGGAGGGATGGGAAGAGACGGGAAAGAGCGGAGGAGAGAGGGACTCGTCACACGTCTTACGCCATACACCACACACACCCACTGATCTTGACCAACGACGACTATTATATACAAATTGTTTGAGTTGTAGATGGACAACTAAACCTCCGGTGAAAACGTTCCAAAAAGTGAAGTAGATGAAACACTGTCGCTCTTTGCGGGTTAACCCCAGACCCTCTCGACAACACGGAGCGGGAAGGGAGAAAGAGAGGGGAGTGAGGGTGGGGAGGTGAGAGAAAGGGCGACAGAAACAGGGATAGAGGGAAAGTAAGGGGGAAGGGAGAGAGAGAGAGAGAGAGAGAGAGAGAGAGAGAGAGAGAGAGAGAGAGAGAGACAGACAGACAGACAGACAGACAGACAGACAGACAGATAGACAGACAGACAGACAGACAGATAGAAAGCGTAATAGACTCTGACAGATAGACCACTCTTGATGTTGACAATGACTTGAGGGACAGACAAAAGCAAAATTTTGTTTTGAAACTGGAGTATGTAACTATGCATTGTTAAGAGAAATGACATCTCAATTTGCTTTTCCTATTATTGATTCATTTAATTAGTTCATTGTGATATCACAAAAACGCTCGCTAGTATTAATTTACCACTAACTTATTAGTGACATTAAGAGTTACTCTCATTAATATTTATTTATCACTAGCTTAATAGTTACATCACGTAATACTCTCACTAGTGTTAATTTATAACGAACCTTATTATTTACACCACGCTTTACTCTCACTATCATCAATTTATCACTAGCTTAATAGTGGCATTACGTAATACACTCACTATCATTAATTTATCACTAACTTGATAGTGACATCACGAGTTACTCTCACTGTCCTAAATTTATCACTACCTTAATAATGACATAACGTGACTCTCATTGCCATTTATTTATCACAACCTTAACAGTGATATCACGTGATACTCTCACAAGTATTAATTTATCACTTACTTGATAGTGATATCACGAGTAACCCTCACCGTCAATAATTTATCACTTGATATACTGAGGGCAATAAATCGAATCTTGCAAGGTTTAGGCATTTCTTTTCTGGCTGACGATAAGGGACATTTGGGGTTCGCTGGGCAGGTCCTATACCACTCAAAGAGTATTACTTTGTTGGTTATATTTTATTTTTAACTACGTTTAGGTTAACGATAGTTTTTTCACTATTTATTTTTTTGTGTGTGAGATTTATGACTGTATTTTTTCATAAACTGCTATCGATTTCATCTTCTCCTTGGCTATAGTTTATAACTAGACTTTTCTTTTGCTTAAGGTGGTAACTTAGTTTAGAATGTATAATATAAATATATATTATTGGTTTTAAGATTTTGTTGAAGGATATATATATATATATATATATATATATATATATATATATATATATATATATATATATATATATATGTAATGGTAATCTTATTTGAGATGGAATTTCAGTTCATTCTGTTTAACGTTGAAAATATTGTTCTCACCATCTTCCAAGATTATCTTTTCAAGGCTTATGACTTGGATGTTTTGGTTGTTTTCTTTTTTTGTTTATTTCTCTTAATCTTTTTGCAGTTTTCTATTTAAAATCAGTACACAAGATTTTTTTGTTTAGTTTTCAATAGTAACAAATCAACAAAATATATTTCTGTTACAATTACTTTGAACCAATAAAAGATTGTTTATTTTAAAATAAGTTGCAGTATGTCATTATGCAAAATATTGCTTTGAGTCTTCACTTTATCTACATTTTATTTTTGAAAAGTTAAAGTTGTGTTTGACAATCTGAACAATAAAACAAACAGGGCATGTGGCACTATTTTGAAAATATAACATTACATATTTACTACATGATTTGTTGTTGTAGTCAATCAAGATATTTATTTAAAAATTTATTGAGCCTCTTGAAATGCCATTGAAGTTTTAAATAATTTGAATTTGGATTCGAAAGAGGAGAAAATTAGTCTTTGCAAACTCAGAACTAAGAGTAAGACAAAGGACCTGGCCGCAACCCACAACCCTCCATGAGAAACTCAGTGGCACCAACTCCAGATTTGACAGACAGCCAATGTCATGGGAATCTAGAAGAGACTTTAAATCATTTCACCCTAAGTCTTACAAAGGAAGCGGCGGCCCAATCTACACTGCAATGCTAACTAAAAAACTAAAAACAGTCAATTTCTATTTCCACATCGCATTTATTTACATGATAATACTGGAATTGGCAGACATACTTTTTCATCCTCTGATATCCCTTTCTTTTAAAACACTTTGCTTGATTCATTTCAAAATTAAAATAATTTTTTTTTTTTATCTGAAAGTATTTTAAACACTTATAAAATTAGAAAACAAAGAGAAATACAAAATGGAAGCTCTTAGAAAAAAAATAAAAAAAAAAACAACAAAGAAATTAAGAAAACAAATATAAATTTTCTAACACAATAAATTTATTTTTTTTCCAAATGAATAACATAGAGCAACTTTGTAGAGCAAAGAAAAAATTGTTTCATCATAAGATAAAGTACAAATTAAATCAAATATTTAAAAAAAAAAAAAAAGAAAAAAGAACCTTTTTACATAGGTTTCTACAATAACCCTAGTTACAAATATATTTCACATCAAAATCTTATGTGCATTGTTACTAAGTCTTCTTGGAATGAAACTCTATTTAAAAAAAAAGGCAATTTTAGAAACAAAGCAACAAGAAAAAATTAAATCCAACGACTCTTTGTGTGTATTGAGTCCTCCAGTTGAAACATTCAAAGTTCTGTAATTTTTTAGCAAAACAAAGTGAAATTTCTACCCCTTAAAATTATCAAAATTTCCACGAGTAAAAGAAAACAAACAAACAAAAATTGAAGATTTGGAGTAACAATGTCAACACAAAACATAATCACAGGTGTTCTTAAGTCTTATCTCTTGCTTAGATCAATGTGAAATAAATTTTCTTTCCAATAATGAGCAGCACATCTTGAACAAGCATAGTAAGCTGATTTTGGGAAAAAAACAAAATCTAATTTTTACCCCCTTTAAACATTCATTACCATGAAGGTTTTAGTAATTGCGCAGCCATGAATTCCTGCACGGCAGCGCACCTTTAGGAACTTTTTGCAGGAATTTACAGCCTTCTAATTTGCGAGGATCTTTCAGTTGATTAGGACAGTACACAATTAACTGATTTCCCACATTCCAACTCTTAGTCATAAAGAACACCTCACAATTTCTTGAGAAAGCAAAGGCTGGTTGGTGCTTTCAGCCAGGTGCTCACCGTTCTGCTCTTCATTGTCCTCGTTCTGATTGTCTTGAAATGCTGCATTTTACAAACAATACAGTTCACCTAATACTCGAGTTACTCGAATTACTGGGTCATATCTCACTGAGGAAAGCCAATAAAGATATATATTAAAAATTGCTTTTGATCTTCAATGCCTGGTACGTCTTTTTTCATATTGAAAAAAAATAAATAAATAAAAATTATTAAAACAAAGAAAAAATGTCCAAACATGTATCAAATGAATGGAGCAAAAACCCAATGCCCAAAAAAGGCATAATTTACGAAATTGTATTTCATTCAACAATCTTTTTCGTGTCCAACTTAATGCGAGGTTAATGGATTTCAACATAAGTAGGTGTGTTTAAATCAGCACGAAAGGAGGTGTTTTAAAGGAGGCTGCCCACTGGTAAGGGAGTTTTGATGGCAAATTGCTACTGTCAGTTTTGTTCTTGCAACTCAATACAAAAGAGAAAAAAAAAAAGAAGACAACAAGAAACCTCACTGAATACATGCAACAAAATTTAGCAGTTGGGTTTTTCTATTGTTATTGTTGTTGATTTCTCTTTCAAAATCTAAATTCCATTGACAAAATCTCTGAAAGTTTATACATTTATATCATCAAGTAGCATGACTTACAGATATATGAGCCTGATCGAGATTTTGATATGATATTAGGTCTAGGGTTCAGCTGAAAACACGAAAATACAGCGAATTTCCCATCACGTTTGCCACTAATCCACAGACAGGCATATCCAGTCATGTTAATATCTAAACATTTGTGCAATATTAGACAAAATGTGAACACAGAGATATCTCATCAAATTCAGTGAGAAGAACAAATGGCAGGGTAAAAATTTACAAATAAAGCAATGGCAGTTTGACTTTGTTTACACATGTCTCTGAGGGCAACAAGCAGAGGGCTACTTCGTAGAAAGTTAACTATCCACAGAGCCCTTCTTCAGTCACTATTAGTATATAAGACAGTTTAAAAAACATTAAAAATAAGTGATTTCATGAATTCACATAAATGTTTAGGATAATACATTTTATGGATTCGTTTTTAAAGTAATAAAATTATGTGTGGTTGATACAATTTAAATATAAACAAACTGAACAAACAGATCAACTTGAGGAAATACATGTGGCTGTATGAAAACAGAACTGACTTCATATCAGAACATGTACAGAGTGCAGCAAATGCCAATGTAGTACCGCATGTCACAATATGCGCATATATAAATATTGTTGTGACCCCAATTAAATGTTTTGCTTATGCCAGAAATTGCAGGTATTGTGACACATGTTTATGTTTTGTTACACTTATCTTATTTAATTATCAAGCACCATCTGTTTGTCAACAGAGTTAAAATCATTTCTCGCTTTTTTTCCCCCCTCTGTACTTCATAAAGTTTCAGGTGGGGAAAAAGGTCTACAAAGTAGGTTTAAAAATTGATCATTAGAAAAATTTTATCAACAGTTGCATGGCATCTCTACATTTTATAAGGGCTTTTGTAATATTTCACTAACAATATGTGTAAATTGAAGCCCCAAGAAATGTAGCAAAGAATTAATGACAATGACAGCTCAAGGTCAACATCAATAACAAACATCTGTCACTCTTAAAAATGCAATTTATAAGTGCATGGTGGTTTTAAGCCCCTTAATTGCCAGGCAATTTTTTCCTCTTTTTTTATCTTTTCCAGGCAAGAGGAAAAAAAAAAGGAAATAATGTAGATTTAGAGATTTTTTATAATGTTCCAGGGTCATGAGCTCATAAAGATCTCAAGGCAAATTGGATTGGAGTTCCTTCATTACCATTTTTTAAATTTTAACAGGTGAAACTTTTCAAGCAACATGGCGATCAGTTTTTAGTTATCATTTCGATACTAAGGATTGACAGTTGAATGGTATGCTGTGTTGTAGATAGCTAGTATCGATCAAGAGGATGCTGTCAAACAATTTCTTATTTTAATTCTTAAATAGGGGTGAAGAAAAAAAGAAAAAAGATATGATTTTCCGTCTTATTTCATAAAATTGATGTTTTGCTGCATTCAAATCAATATGAGTAGCCTTACTATTTAATCCTCAAAATAATCAAATTCATACACTTTTCTTTTTCTTTTTTTTTTTGTTCCATTTAAATGAACACAAAAAATTCATCACATACACTGTCAGTTCCTGTCAAATGAGTGGACAAAAGTTTTATCAACTTTGTTAGGCATTTTAATACCCAAAAAAGTGAACTTATATTCTCCCGACATTACAAATATTACATTTCTCATCTTAAGAGAAGCTGATGCGCAAAATTGATACATTACATTATTACCAAACTCATGCGCACAACCGATATATTACATTATTACCAAACTCAGGCGCACAACCGATATATTACATTTTTACCAAACTCATGCGCACAACAGATATATTACATTATTACCGAACTCATAGTGACCGTTTCATTAATTCACTTCTTTGACATAATCAAACCAAGTTTTGTTTTGTTGCAATTGACTGGAATATCGTATTTTGAACACAAGTCAAACCTACAAAAAATTATTTGTCGAACAGGACGACACTTTATTTTTTTTTCTTCCAGTAAAAATCAACTCTGCTTTTCTTTATAGTGCATTAAGCCCAGTTTGCCGTCTTGCTAGTAACAAAATATATCTTGCAAGCAGCACAAAAAGAAGTAATGCATAGCATTTTGTACATTCAGAAATTTTGATCAGATTACTTTACAAACACTGGTAAAAAAAAAAAAAACTAGCATTTCTAAAATCATGCTAACAAATGTGGCGGTGCAGTTTTATTAGACCCACATCTCCATATCTTGGCCTCATGGTAAATGTAGGTCCACACATAATTCCCTTCTAAAACAACTTCTATGTCAAGTTTTTAGGGTAAATTGATGTCAAAAGAAGATTAAAAATAAAAACCCAAAACATTTCAACTTAAGTGACAATTTGTGTACAATGACTTTAAAGGCATGGAGGAAAGGATGCAAAAATTACTCTTGAAGGAGAAAAGTACAACTATGATTAAAATTGTTCATCTTTTTTGTTTTTTTAATTCAGTTTTTTTAGCCACTAATCAAATTCAGTTGCATTGTTTTGTTTATGGACCCTGTTGTTAAATGATTTTAGTTGATGCTAATATTCCCTGACTCGCAATAATATAAATCCTGATTTTAACATGGCAGCTTGGAAAGAGCAAAAATTGATTAAAAATTGGAAGATGGTCAAGTGCATCTCCAACCCGCTAGAAGTAGAGCTCTCCATGTTTCCATAAAATAACCTGGACTTGGGAGCTACATGATAACCTACCTCAACTGCTCTACAAGTTGTGAATTTTTCACTTAAGCCTTACGCTTAAGTTAACAACATGCCAGATGGAACTAGGCTAAAGCTAAGAAAAATTTAAAAAAAAAAAAGGAAAAATATCTTTGTTAACATCCTATAAATGTCATAAATTTTTGCCCTATCTATTTTTTAACATCTTGTAAATGCCAGAAATTTTTGGCCCAACTAGCTTGTATAAGTATTTAAAATTGAGGAATATATAAGTAACAGAGAATAGAGGGCGTGACAGTATCAAAACCAATGAACAAAAAAAAATAGAGGACATTCTTATCCACCATCACAAAATGTACTCTTCCATTTTTTTATATCTGTGAAGATGAGGACATGGTTCTGTCCAGTCAAATGGATGTTACCATTCTGTTCAAGTAATAATCCTACATATTAAGCCTAGGTCTCGAAACCTTAACTGGCCATGGACTTTCAAGAAAAGCAATGTGTACAACACTCTAATCTCTAGAACCAATAACTGCACCTTTTTGAGAAGCCATAATAAATGTTATTGGGTAAAGTTTTAAATATGATTTACTGTTGCGGCTTTCTGCTCTCTGAAACAATCTTCCACATTCAAACGCAGCGGGCGACAGGACCTATGGAGAAGGACAGTTGAAAGTACTTGTTGCAGGGCTGTAAAACTTGAAGAGTGTCAAGCGTGTAGCGTGCCACAAATTGGACACATCTTCCCCTTACGCTGTACTTGTTTTGTAATGAAGAAACACAGCAACCATTTGTTCAATCCTGCCACTCACAACCAATTCAATACACTAGCTAAGTTGCATTGCATTTAATCCTGAACAAGCTTTAAATGCAATCCACTATTGGCTGATGGGTTGAAAACACGATATTTGTAACAACCTGGTCTTTAGTGTTGGTCAAATGACACATTTATTTCCAAGTCATCTACAGGTTCCACTATGCCCATCATTTGCAGCAAGATCTAGGTTTCAACACAAATTATAATGTACCTAGATGTAGAGTTCTTTGTTTAGGACCTGCAGATTGTAGTCACCTTTGGAATATTGCAAGCATCATAAAATAACAGCGCCTTGCTCAATAGCATAAAAGTTCTGAGCCAAATTAAAATTTAGCAATTACAGACATCTTTCCCACAGCATCCCATCATTAAGAATTAGAATTGTGCCTAGACACATTTGCCGATGCAAGATGGTCATAGATCCAATGCGTGTATTCAAGACATTTGTCCCCTCACTGTTGAGAAATGCACAGTGCCAAAATCTGTGTTGGCAGGGAAGAGCATTCAGCGATGGAGTTTACAAAAATTCCAAGGTAAGCAGCAAGATTCACTTTGTGTGAGAATCAGGATGTAATGTCTCTTGCCACTGTAGACAGCCTCACTAATATCCCGCAGAACGGATCACTGTGAAGGAAATTCAGCTTTATATTCCTGGAGGAGTAGAAAGGTTGGGTCCCACTTTCAAGTTCCTGTGCAAACAACCTGTGTCCTACAGGCACATCAGTTCAGGTATTTGCGGCATCTTCTTGAGCCGCAGGAACATGGAATTTTGACCTCTTCAATGGGGAATTTGTAGTCGTAAGTAAGCTCCTCTCCACGTTTGATTCTGAGATGTGAAGAGAGAAAGAAGCAAAAGTCAACTCTGATCTCATGACTGGAGAAATAATTTCTCTCCTTAAGCATTTCCCATTAATAAGGTATTGATTAGATTACATTTACTGATATGGTAATGTTTCATGCCATAAATCTCTGCGGCAAAAGAAAATTTAAAACCATTACAATTAAATGTTTTTTCTTTAATTCTGCTGTTCCATGGTGTAAAAAAAGGCCTAAATTTACTTTTACAGGCTCATCTAAAATTCTTTGACAATTATTTTCAACTTTTACGCTGTCTTAAAAAGTTAACTTTCAATTGTCCCAGAAATCTGCACAAACTTTTTCAGTGTTTAAGTAATCAAAGATGAATTTTAAAGAGCCAGTGCCACCATAGGATAATGATGTGGCAGTATATGATTCGAGGAAAACTGAAAGGACATGAAGCTAGAAGCTAGGTTAACTATCACAGTACACCAAGAAATATTGCTTTAAGATTACCACTTAATCTTCATTTACTTTTGTTGAATTTCACACCTTACAAGAATCTAACAAGGCCTTAACTTACATGCAAAAGACCACACCATAGTGGGCATTTCAGATTTTTTCAAGCCTTGACTACATGTTATAAGCTTATATCACCACCAGAAAGACCCAAAAACAAATCAACTAAGACTGTCATCACTCACGGTCTCATGGCAAATATCACAATGTGTTTCTTCCCTTCCACCAGGATGACTTTGGAGAAACAGTTAGGCTGAAAGAGAAAAAGAGAACAAAAACTTTTTTTTTTTTTAAAATAGATCGTCGAAAGCAAATAGGCCTTGCAGAAATACACTTACATGCACTATTGACAAGTGAGTAGAAAAAAAGGAAAGATAAATTTTACAATGCTAAGAGATCAGATGGAATAAATGTGAAGAAAAAAAAAGAAAAGAAAATGAATAAGATTTTAGGTACAGACATTTTGTCAAAAATTGAAAATTCACAAAACTCTCTTAAAAGTTCACTTACTCTAGATGATTAGACTTGCTTATTTTATTCCTAGTCTGATCTAAACCATTTATCTTTTTAATCAAGGACCATTAAAACTGCCTTTTCTTGTAGAGCTTCATTTTTAATTCTTCAAACTTGAAATAATTAAATTTAGATATCATATTCTAGTTTTTTTTTTTTTTTAAACTTAAAAATTACAAAAAAAATCTTTCATATGATTGAAATATAGAACTTCGATCTAGAATGAGTTTCTACCATTGTTCAAAAATTTCCTACGAAAATATTTTGGTTTCTGAAAATTGACCTATGACCTAAGACTTTAAAATAATTAAGAAATAGCCAGCCTCACCTCACAAGAATGGTTGATGAAGCGAGCAGCACTACCATGCATTGTAGCGTCCACAACTTCATCGTCATCAATACGGAACATGTAACAGCCGATGCCCTGAGGATTTGAATTTTTTTTTGGGTGGGGGTAAGATGAATTAATTCTGAAAGATTAATCCATTCTTAAATTGTTTTTAATGCTTTTTTTTTTTTTTAATGTAAGAAAAATGAGAAAATACATCACTAAATAGGTAAAAGGATAAAAAAAAATTCAAAGCAGGTTGTAAAAATTCTGAGTCATGATGGTTGATAACAAGACTGCAGTTAGAAGGTGTCCAGATTTTGCTCAGGAAAGTTAAAGAGAAATTTTGGAGCAGAGAAACAATGAATGATGACAATATCGAACAATATCTTGCTCTTGGATACATCCTTGGAAGAATAGAATAAAAGATGAAAAGAGAAGGAGACAAACACGCAGAGATAGAGAGAGACACACAAAAACATAGAAAGAGAGTGGGAACTGACTGAATGCAGCAGATAACTAGAATGAAGCAGACGGACTAACAAGTAAATTGAGAGAGAAAAAAAAAACAGCAAATAATAACCTCCCTACCTTTCCTTCGTAGTACTTTTCTCTTTTGTCTGTGAGTGATGCCCGGATCACCTCCCCTGCATATTCTATCACCATTTCTCCGGCATCGATGTTGCGCTTGCAGAACAACCCCCTGCCGTGGATCTTTGATCGGTACACATCCACAGCCTCCTTTGCAAAAGTTTTCAGTTTGCGGAAACGCATTGCCATTGGAAGACTAAGGCTGGTCGCCCGTCTGTTATCGAGGGGATACACAAAGCATGGCTCTATTGTTTGTATCTAATGCACATTTTGACTTAACATTTATCAGATACAAAAATTATAAATTGGAAAAACAGCATTTTCAAGAGGGTAAATTCTGCATCCTCAAATAAAAGCGTGAATATCTCCTTCAATATTTATGATAATTTTAACTAGTTTTTACAAATGACTCGATGTGAATAATTTTAACTAATATTGACAAATGAGAATCTTCAAAAGACAAAGTATTTAAAATAAGGTGGAAAGAAATAAAAAAAAGCATGAAAAAAGAACTTTCCAGCATTTTCCGAGTATTTTTCTATCAGCATGACATTGCAATGTACCTGGAGGACTTGAGGGACATTTCCTCCTCTTTGTCCCTCTCCTCGTCACCCGGCCTGGTGCGGTACACAGACTTCAGGAAGTTGAACATGTCAAACGGCTTCCTGGTGGAGAAGCCCTCCGAGCGGGCAGCTCCAGACTCATTGATGGCGATTTCCTGAAAGTCAGTAAATTTCATTGCTTTATTGACGGCGTACAAATACAACACAAGCAATTTATATTGTGGATAGAAACATTAAAAGTTTTAATAGCTGAACACTTTATCTAAAAAATTTACTTGTATCCTGATACTTTTGTGTGTGGGTAATGAGCTTACTTTTAGCATATAGAATGATGTGCATAAACCTAAAAGAAGTCGAACTTACTATGTTGAATGTTGATGGATAAAGAGAGCAGCTACTCATTTTGGTCCAAAACAACTCGCTACAGTAATTTTCCCCTGCCTTTAACCATAAATGGATCCATTCTATACTTTCGAAGATATTTAAGTTAATAAATTGACTAACAGGGACAGAAAAAAGGTAAAACAATGCATCTATTGATACATCCTATCCTCTTTATGGTAATATATTGGTTAGAAGGTATAAGCTGTAAGAGGCGAAAAAAAAAGTTAACTAAAATATAAATATTGTGAGTGAAACTCGTCAATACTTGAAAATTTATTGTATGGCAACAGAGAGTTTTTAATCTCTCATGGATTCTCTGTTATTCACTCAACTCTTTAAATGACTCAGATTCCCTGTTAATACACTCAACACATTCGTCTCAAAATGACTCAGATTCTGTTATACACTCAACACAATCGTCTCAAAATGACTCAGATTCTGTTATACACTCAACACAATCATCTTAAAATGACTGAGATTCCCTGTTATACACTCAACACATTCGTCTTGAAATGACTCAGATTCCCTGTCATACACTCAACACATTCGTCTTGAAATGACTCAGATTCCATGTTACACACTCAACACATTCATCTAAAAATGACTCGGATTCCCTGTCATACACTCAAGACATTCGTCTTTAAATGACTAAGATTCCATGTTACACACTCAACACATTCATCTAAAAATGACTCGGATTCCCTGTCATACACTCAAGACATTCGTCTTTAAATGACTAAGATTCCCTGTTATACACTCAACACATTCGTCTTAAAATGACTAAGCACAGTATTACTACAGCAACTCTTCAGTCAATGAGGTAGGTATTTATTCTACCACAGCTTGAACTCACAGCATCTGCCTGGTCCAGGTCATACTTGTGGAACCTGAACTTGTAGTTCTGGTGACAGTGTACAGCGCCGTACAGCTGCTCCAGCAGGTACACAACAGAGTTGTTCTCCAGGCCAGACATCGTGCGGCCCGAGACCCCAGCGTACGACAGTTGTTTCATGCGGCAAGCCGCTCGCACGTCCTGGACTTTCTCCAACACCTGGTTCCATGCATCTGGGTTTAGTTAGGAAGAGCAAGCCATGAAAATAATGAACAGTTGGTCCAGGGAAAGGAAAAAAGTTGAATACTTCTTAAAATTAGGCAATCAGATATATTTGGTTCATTTTGAGTTATCAAAATCTATAATATCATTCAGAATTATTAAAGTGGAACTAGAATCGAAAATAAAATGAATGTCATCAAAACATTTGGGAAAAAGTCAAGTTTAAAATTTGAAAAGAATTCACGATTTTTCAAACGAATTTTCTATTCAAACAAATTTATTCAATTCGATCTTGCAAATTCTAAACTCTTGATCAGTGTTGGACCCTTGAAAAATTCACTCAGCGGCTGCCACCATTTGAAACTCGATGACAGAAAAATATCGTAAATTTTCACTATTTCTTTTTCTGTAAAATTTTAAATATGCTCAACCTTACAGATTAAATTTTCTATCTGGCACATTTACAGAGGATCACATGAATATTCAAAATTAAAGAAATTTTGTTAATTTATCGAAAATTGCCTTCCCTGAATTTATAAACTTATAACTCATGCCTTCAGCTCTATATTTAGTTAAAACAATATTTTAAAATGTTTTATATCTAGACCTAAAGAGTAGGCTATACAAAATTAGCCTGAAACAGACCTGACAGGATTCGAAATTACCAAATAAAATTTTATAATATATTCGGTTCCAAGATAGAAGACTAATGTGTTAGAGTCTTGGGTTAAAAAAATCCAGAAAAAAAAAAAACACCACACTAAAAAAAAAATTCGATTTAAGCATTTAGACTAGAGGTAGATCGGGATATGAACAGTGATCTAGGGTAAATTTAGATCTAGACCCAGGTCTAAATCTCAAAGTAGGTCTAAGTAATTATGGATTCTTGAATCCCGTCTTTAAAAAACCTGGGAAAGCACTGTTTATCGTTAAGATATAATTCTAGTTATAATCATTCCTGATGGAATTCAGTTGGTTGAACAAGATCTGGATGAAATGACAGTGCCTTATCTCGAAAATTCAAGTTCAAATTAAGTGGTCACGTCAAACTCAGAAACTATCATTGTTAAGAACAAAGAGTTTGAGAAGCTTGACTGTAACTCCTGGCAAATAATTCTTTATTCTTTCTGATCTGTGAGATCAGATGCATTGCTCATTCAGTATTAGCAGAAAGTGTTATGGTAGCCACAACAAGAGAACTAACGAGTGTAGCAAAAAAAAGTCAAAGCTTAACGGTGCAACCCACAAAAGGTGCAAAGAGTGCTTCGCTACCGAACGCCGCTCACTGAACTATACGCCGAACAACCACATAATTTAACGTGATAATTTTAACTTGAATATCGCAAAAAGAGAAATATTGAAAAAAATAAGTATTCTATAATACTGTATTGAACCACAAGGCAAAACAATCAGAACTAAAAGGGCTAAATCAAGACTGTCACGTAGTGACCCTAATGGTCTAGCCCGCTCGGCATAATTTTGATGGAATTGCCCAAAAAGCCTAATTTGTCGGCCTCAGTGTAATAAATTACTGCGAAACCGTAATGTTGGCAGGTCTGTTCTTATTCAAGAACAACAATTTCAGGCTGATCAAATTTTTAAAAAAATTACTTCGTTTGCTGCAGAACTTTTTCATAGACATTAATGAGGCTAAATAAACAGTACATGTTGACAAACCTTCCATGGTGTCTCCGTGGCAAGAGAAACCATCATCGCTGGAAATCTCAAACCTCAGCTGGCTCTCGTTTTCCAATCCACGGCCACGAGAGCCCTTCCCACCCGCAGGATGATCTCCCCTGGACAACAGGTCAAGGGGCGTAGCGACAACTTCCTCCTCTAGGGTTGGTTGGGGCAGTAGCTCGCCACTTTTCTTGTTGTGGTGGATCAAGCGATGATGGCTGCCGGCTGAGGATGAAAGGGAATGAATAGATGATTAAGTATAAAATTTTATTGAATCAGAGCAAAGGAAAATGAAAATAACAGATTAATCAAAAGCAGTCAATGATTGATTGAACTAGTTCTTTTTCTATGAAGAAATTATCATTTTTAAATCACAAAAAATTTTAGAGTCTGTACAATTTTCTTTTATAAATAATCTAACACTCACGTTTATATAAATAAGGGTATATTGTATTAGAAAAAAATATTAAAAAGAAGGGAAAAGATAGTGCCTCATCGGGAATTTCAGGTTTCCTTGATTCAGTGTCATATTCTTGTTTACAGGGTTTGTATATTATTTGCAATCAATTCTTAAAAAGAGAAAGGATTTTGAATTTCTCAATGCTTAGGTCAGTTACGCGTACCAATATG
Source organism: Elysia crispata (assembly GCA_033675545.1). Classification (NCBI taxonomy): domain Eukaryota; kingdom Metazoa; phylum Mollusca; class Gastropoda; family Plakobranchidae; genus Elysia; species Elysia crispata. Next base: position 38,157 of record JAWDGP010000712.1, read on the forward strand.
CTATTAGGTTGATAATTTCTATCTTCTGAAACATGCACTCACAAGGTTATGATGAAAACGGATCTTTGATAGTGTACACAGGGTAAAAGATAGTTTTTAAAAAAAAGGAAACGATCGAATCTCCTAACACAAGTTAATGCACAATTCAAATGATAAAAATATTGGTTGTAGGCGATTCGTGCAGGAGAGAAAATACTGGTGGGTCACCATATAAATTCCACTTAAGATTACAATAATTAATGTACTGCACTGTGGTGGATCAATTAATATGATTACAAATTTCATTATTTAGGCATCAGCTGAATTCAATCACAAACCACTAGTCTCATTAATGATTTGAGTTTGAGCTAATTTGAGACAAAAATTAGTTATTCCGTGGACTTTTTCTCACAAATGTTTAAAGTATAATAATCTAGATATAGAAATGCTAGTACATACTTATTTTTCTTTTGTTAACCCCTCTTACTCTTAGACAAGAAAATGACTCAATATGTCCAAATTCAAACTTGTATCCTATTCTGAGAGTCTCATATTTTTATTCAGATGTTTGTAGCACAATCAAACCTACCTATCTTCATCTTATTCCTTTCTCCCCCTTTCTTTCCCCAGCCTTTCGTCCTAGGAACATTGAGTGAGGACCCAGGATCTCTTGCTGCCAGCTCCTTCCTGTAGTTAACTTTTTTCATCGTTTGCTTGTGGAGACGCTTTCTGTTGGCCAGGCTCGACTTGAGAGCTGCAATGCTGGATGAAGCGTTGGGGAAGCTGGCTCGTTGCAGTGACGATAGCTGCTGTTGCTGGGACTTGATCTGATGGCTTCCCGGGGCAGATTGTTCGCGCAACATATCTATTGGTGTTCGCTTTTCTTTCTGCACAACGGGTGTTGTATCTTGAGTTGGCCTCGTCTCGCTAGCAATGCTCACTGCTTCAGGATGATTTCTTGGGTTGAATTCATTCACATTTGACTGCCGAGCAGTGTCAAAAGTGGCACCAACTAGTGAAGAGCTAGTTTTCGGTTGAAGAGCTGATAAAAGTGTTGGGCAGTTGGTTGAGGCACTCGCAACCCTGGGTTCTTGCAAGGTTTGTGTCGACCTGTCAGGCGGCTTTTCTTGCGATGAATTTGCAACTCTCATCTGGGAACCTGACGGCAAGGACAGTTCCAAACTGCGACTGACCAGGCCACCGAGCCGCCCTGCTATGCTCCCATCTTCCAGCTGCGTCTTTTCAAACACAGCGCGGGCCCGCTTATTTGGAGGTGCATCTTGGTTTCCAAGGCCTTGCTTCCTCTTGGCTCCGCTTACATCGAGTGCAGTAGGATGGTCTGAGCGAGGGGCGAGTACACCAGGTTTCAGGGCTCTCCTGAAGTTAGAACCAGTGCCAGCACCTAAAGGTTTTAAATTCCTATGGACAGTTGACTGCTCCAAGGACGTGCTGGGAGCTGTAGAGTTATTTGCTGCTGTAGAGCTTTTACTCTGGTAAGAGGGAAATAATTGAGCTCCATGGGGCTGCAGCAGTTTAGTCCAATTCGGTAAATATTTTGATGATGGTGTTGATGAAACTGGTAGCGTTGGAGGTGGTGCAGTTGGCTGCTGCTCGTTCTGGCCTGAAGTTGTGGACGCCACCGGTCTTCTCAGAGGTTGAAGAGAGGCGGCAGCCACAGCGGCTATATTATGCGTTGGTTGAAAACCGACCTGCTGCTGAGTGCTTTGGGGCAGAGATCTCAAAGAGGAAAGTGGCGGTTGATGGAGTTGAGTGGACAACGGTGAAGAGTTGGTTGAATGAGTACTTGACGAAGAAGGCAGTGCTGCCTGAGGGCTGCGTTGTATTGGCAAAATATCCTCGTTGATGAATACTCGCAATACCTTCTTGGGTCCCTGAGGCGTGTCTGTTATTGCTGACTTGACCTCAACTCCGGGGATGACCTCTTGACCCCCCGACCTTAGAGCCCTTTGGACCAAGTCTTTAATCATCTGTGTTGTATTCTGAGTAATACCTTGGCCACTCATGACTGCCTGCAGTGTTGATGAGTTGAGGTCAAATGTCCCCATGTAGTTGACCTGGGCAGGGGTGCCATCAACGTGTGTGAGTTGAGGAGCTGAGGACATGGGAACAGGGGTTAACTGTTGGGCGGGGGAGGGTACGCCTCTTCCGCCTGCTGCCATTACTCGTTGGGTGGCTGAAGCTGCAGATAGCATTTGTTCTCCGGAGTTGTTCACACTGGCTGTCTGGGAGGCTAGAGATGACAAGAGCTCGGAGGAAGCCATGGAAGATCGCTGCTGCGGGGAGGAATGGTCGTGAGCCAGGGATGGTTGAGACCTTTCTTGTAAGCTATGAGATAGAGGAAATCCGTGCTGCTGCTGAATTCTCTGCTGTTGCTGCTGTATTTTCTGCTGTTGCTGCTGCTGCTGCTGTAATTTTTGTTGTTGTTGCTGCTGTATTTTCTGCTGCTGCTGCTGGTACTGTATTTGCAATTGTTGCTGCTGTAATTGCTGCTGAGAGAGTAGAATCCGTGGCTGCTGCCCAATGATCATGTGTCCTTGTTCCGGGGATGAGGATTCCCCGACTCTGGCACCCCCTCCTCCGACTGCATGCCTCCCAACTAGAGAACCAAGAGCTGCAATGCCTGACAGGAGGTTTGGTGAACCTGCAGACAAGGCTTGAGGCATCTGGGATGCATGGCTGAGATGTTGCTGCTGCTGCTGTTGTTGTTGCAAAGCCTGTAAAGGGGACATAATGCTAGTTGTTCCGCCTAACGAAATAATGGAAAGCCCTGGATGTTGGGTAGGATTAACTGACCCTTGAACCAAGCCTTGGATATGAGCTGTCTGCCCCGGTCCCAAAACAACACCAGTGGCCGGGCTCGACTGACCCATCAGTATTGGACCTCCTCCTTGCTGACCAGCTGCCTGTAGGGCTAGCCCCCCTGGACTCTGTAGAGAGAGACGCTGCGGGCTCGACACCTGTAAGGCAAGTCCTTGCTGGCTGCCAGTTTGGAAGGCGATTCCAGATGGGCTGACCGCTTGTAACGGGACTCCTGTCTGGGTTGCCCCCTGAAGTAAGGGGATTCCAGATTGGTTGGCTGCCTGTAAAGAAATTCCTGACTGGTTGACCGCCTGTAAGGGAATCCCTGATTGGTTGGCTGCTGCCTGTATAGTGAGTCCACTTTGATTGCCTAGAGCTATACCTGGCGGGCAACCATTAGGAAAAATGATGCCACTTGGGGCCCCTCCAGCCTGAACAGGCGAGGTGTTGGTCGAGAGCAAAACTCCCCCTGGCTTGTTGGTGCCTGCTTGGGTGGCAAGGTTTCCTAGCACGATTCTTCCTGAAGGTGCTAGAGATGGTTGTTGTTGGCTCTGTTGGTGAAGTATAAACCTTGGCTGAGAGACGTCGGGCACGACGTGACCCTGAAGGCAACCCTCAACCTGACTCACTGCCGAGGCAGTGATAGCTGGGGTAGCAACAAAACCAGCATGCTGCTGCTGCTGTTGTTGTTGTTGTAGCTGTGACTGTACAATTATGCTGTTGTGATTAAGTGTGTTTGCCAGAGCAGGGGATGAGGGAGAGATAGAGGGATTGTGTGGGGAGAAATGCAAGGAGGGTGTGGGGGTACACTTTGAAGTGAGTTCTGCCCCTTGGCTGTCTACTGTTTGCCGGTGGTGTGGCTGCATTACAAGTTTGTCTCTGGCCATTTGTGGCTCTGGGGGTTGCAGCCCAACAGCCTTTACCAAAACAACATCATCATCATCTTCATCTTCACCATCATCATGTATATTTCTTGTGTTATCTGCATATTTATTATTTGAACAAACTGAGGGCAAAGGTAGCGTAGACACTTTTTTGCCAAACACATTGCCATTAACTTCAGGCAAACAGGTTACATCTGTTGGCACCTTAGACTCCACACGACGCTCTTGCTGTTCTTCTTTCTTACCCCCTCCCGCTCGAGGCACAAAGTCCTCTGTGTCGTTGGAGGTTTCCGAGCTGAAGTCATCGCTCTGAATGTCATAAGCAGCCGACACAGATTGAGGGCTAACAGATCTCGACTCAACTTGGTTGGTTTCATTATCACCTTTGCTGCCTTTAGAATGAATGTCGACATCTGAGTCAAATTTGTTTTCCTCCTTCACTTCGCTTTCATTTAAAGCCACATGGTTAGCTGATCTACCTGACGAGGCTCCGTGCTGGATGCTATACACTTTGGATTTCTCATCCACGGCCACAGAGATGTCAGTCGTGTCAGGGTTCACAGTTTGAGCGGTTTGTTTAATGAGCTCTCCAACCTTCTGGGCAGCCAAAATGTTTGGTGACCGAACAATTATTCTCAACCGTTGCCCTCTCGCAGGCTCAGTATTAGTTTTAGGCTTGGATTGGTCTAGCTTACATGAAGAAGTTTCTGCTTCCTTCGTTTTTGACGCTGCAGCCTCTTGGGCTTTGCCTGGCAGGGTGGTGGCATACTCATCTTTGCTCAAGTCTTCAACACTTGCATCTTTATCCTCTTTGTCCAGACGCTTTTCTGACTGGACCTCTTCGACCACTGTTCTTTCTTCTCTATCTTTGTCTACATCATGATCACTTTCATCTCTTTTGCCGTCTTGAATGTTGCCATCCTTTTCATCTGCAAATCTTTCGCTTCCGTCTGCCTCAAGTGCCACTTCGGAAGGATCATTCTTTCCAAGAGATGGACGTGTTGCTTCCGTCTTGTTTCCTTCACTGCGGACATCTATTTTGGGAGTAACACCGGAATCTTGTGGTTTCTGATCCTTTCCCTGTTCATTCTCAGCACGTGGGGAAAGTCTGGGTCGCCCTCGGCCTCGTTTCGGTTCAGGTTTCGCAATAATAGGATAAATCCTAGGTCTTCCTCTTCCTCGTTTTTGTGGGCTCGCGTTTGGTGCTGATGGAGTCTGGTGGCCCGTCTTCTCTATCCCTTTCTCTTGGCCCTCTTTTTCCTTCAACTGAGCCAGAAATTCACTCAGCTTTGCCGTCTTACTCGATGGCCTGCGGCTGCGTCTGATGGGGGACTTTCTATCGTCTTCAGTCTGGCTCATGGCCGAGTCCTTTTCCTCTTCACTTTCATCATTGTCGCTCTCTTCCGACTCCATTTTAGCATCTTTTCCTGCACTTTTCTCTCCCTTTGCTGCATAATTTTCCCTTGAAGAAGAACAACTGTTTTTAGAAACAGACACAGGACTAGGATGATCTCCGCTGTCAACCTCATCTGCGTTTTTATCACTCCGGCCCACCTCAGATCTCTTTCTGCTCCTTGTACTCATTACATCAGCCTCTTTAGATTGCTCACCAGATTCGTTTTCTGCTAAAGATTTTCTCCTACTACTCCTCAGAGAAGGAACATGAGTAGTCTTAACTTCTTCCAAATCTTCCACCCTATTGCTCTTGTCCTGGCCTATTTCCATCCAATTCTCAGAACTTACTTTCTGCTCAGATTTATGAGTGCCTTCATCTCCAGAGCTCTGCACCTTCAGAAAAGATTTCTGTTCACCAACATCCTCTGCATTTTCAACAGCGGCCGCATCAACGTCCTGCTTTTCTTCCTTCCTCTGAGGCTTCTTTCCATCTACACCTTCTTCTGAAAGCCTCTGTCTTCCATGTCTCGTCCTCTTGGCCACAACTCCATCCTCTTCAATGCCAGCTAAGGGATCTTCCTCAAGATCCTTCTGGTCATCTGCCTCTGACAAGTCTCTTGCCTCCACCCACCAAATCCGTTTCTTTCGGGGCTTCTTCGCAGGCCCCATACTGACTTCAGTGACCACTACCGGATTCGCTTCGATAGAGACGCTCTTGATTCTAGGAGATTCGAGTTCAGGTTTCGAGGTTACTTTTCCACCGGCCATTATGCTGGGCTTGCTGGCTGCTCCGACATTCCCAGAAGATGCAGTGGCCAAGGAAGAGCTTCTCTTGTCCCGCTTGGGTACCACCGCCATGGTTGTGGGCGAAAACCGTGGCTGTAACTTTACAGCACACGTCTGCTCTCCGCCACTCGAACCCGGCTCAATGTCACACACTCCTCCTACCCCCGGGTCAGAGTTCGGGGAGAGCTCTAGGGCGCGCTTGCTCACCAAACCCACTGCCTCCAACATCGTTTCTTTTGGGGAGGGTTTTTCTTCCTGCAAGACCTGTGAGGATGATTTTCCTGCCTTAGGCGAAAGAAGATATGACGGGGAAGAGGCGGCTAGAGACCCGTCTGGTGAGAATCTAGAGAGGCCATCCTTAAATCTCTGCTTTGCTAGGTGTGCTGGGGCTGCGTTTCTCTGGGTCACTGTGGATCTTCGTAGAGAAGAACGACGTGAATCCTGGCTCGAGCAATCATCAGACAAGTCTCTGTCACGGCTTGAGGCACTTCCGTCCCTACACTCGTCACTTATTATGATACTTAGAGGTTCATTAAGGGGTGACAAGGATGTCCCTTTCCTTTCCTTTCTCATTCTCTCAAAAGTCTCTCTCTCTGATTCGCCTTCTAGATTTAATTCCAACTTTTTCGTCGATGGAGTTGTCTCCATGGGATCTCTATCCAACTTACCGCTGTCTGTTTTACTATCGCTTTCGTGAGACTTTCTCTTGGAGGATCTTAACTCTCTCTTTGCTACAGGAGCTGCACTGCTTTCATCTTCGTCACTTGTGCTGACAGCAAAATCACAATCTTTGACATGGGCGTCATAACTTAACTTTGTGCGGTACAAGCGCTTGCAAGTTGAGCACTTGAAAGGCCCCTCCTCTCCTGGTCTGCTTTTGGCTAAACCCTCGGCTTTGATTTTCTCGAGGACTTTTTCTCTGGCTCCTACAGCAAATTCTTCAGTCCGTTCAGAGTCACACGTTTCCACTGAAACCTCTTTTTCATCTCCATCATTGTTTGTTTGCATTTTTTGTTCATTATTTTTGCTGTGATTGCCCATGCCTTCTTGCAAACTGATTTTATCAGTGCTTTGTAGGCATTGCACATCCCTCACATTTAGGCCTGATTCCACTCTGGTTGATTCATCATTTTGTCCTTCCACTGCATTGTGCTCTGTTCTAGCATCTGCAGATTCAAATGAACTCTCACAACATGTTAACTCTTTACCCGATTCTTTTAAGTCCATGGTTTCCGCATGTTTAGATGGGTTCTTATTGCTACCTTCAGGCTCTATTTGCGAGTTGATAGATTCATCCACCTCAGAGCAACACGTCCTTACTTTTTCAGTCTGACTTTCATTTATTTTTTCCTCATTGTGGTCACCCTCTGACAAAGATTCCGAGGCGGAGTTGATTTGATCAGAAAGATTTGTTTCCGACACAAATTCTAGTAGCTCCGGTTTGCTCATTCTCCTCACTGAGACGGTCAATGTCTTCGCAACGCAAGGATCGTCACCACCAGCGACATCTGGCTTTTCTTCTCCCTCAGGGTTTTTGTCTGGAGCCGCCTCCGTTTGAGAATCAGAGCAGTCTCTATCTTCTGATGAAGAGGAAGACAGTTTTCTGTCAGCTGCTTCACAGATGTTAGAAGAGGACAGTTTCTCAACACTGACGGTGCATGATTTCTGTTCTTGATCCGATGGAGAGTTAACCTTTTCAGGACTTTTCTGACCCATTTCGCTGGTTCCAATACCATCCGCATCCTGAGATGAACACGGCTCATACAAAGAATCTACAGATTCTTGGGCGACATTTGTATCTCCAGTCTTGGCAGAAGTGTTGATTTGCCTGTTTGAATCATCTGCCACTGTCTCAATATGATCAGGGTGCGTGACAACATTAGCATTGCTCTCTATAGCCTTGACCTCTGGCTCTCCATCCTCAGATGTTCTCAGTGGTTCATCAAGTCCCATGCTGGTTGGTATGTCTGCAGAGCTGCGTCCCGATTGCACCCCCTCCTCCCCGTTAGTGGTGGTCTCGCTGTAGCTGAAGTCATCGAGCATGAGGTAATCACTGTCTTCATCAGTCATGTCCTGTCTGTTGACAAACACTTTGCAAGTCTGTTTTTTCTTTTTCTTGAGTCCCTGTGATGGCTTATCCTCCTCTCCCTCTTTCTTCCCCTTCATATCCGAATCTTCTGTAGACACTAAGGTCTCATTTTGGGTGTCAGATGTTGAAACTACAGAGCTTGAAATAGGAGGAATATGATTGGATGAGGAAACATTTTCTGAATCGTGTGGACTACTATGAGTTAAAGTGTGCAACTGAGCTGATTTTTCTTCCTCATTTTCAACAATCTTCGTTTCAGAACCTGCTTTTAACTCTTCTGACTGTGAGTTACAGGCTTTGTTGACCTTGGTGTGACCTGCACAATCAACGGCAGGAGTTTCGTGTTTCTCTGCCACCACTTCTCTGTCCACATCGGACAAGTCTATGATTTCCATCTCTCCATCTTCATCCTCTTCGGTGGCTGTTTCCTCCGCAACGGTAACAGCTGAAACATCCACCTGGAAAATGCTGTTGTTGCTGCTGCTGCGAACGGACTCTCCCCTTGCTTTACCTACTTCACTACCGTCACTTTCATCCCCTCCCAGGCTCAAAGCATTACCTCCCTTCTTATCCTCCTGAAAAGGTTCTGTGCTCCCAGCAGTGACCTGACTCGGTGGCGCACCGGAGTCTTCAACTGAGGCTTTTGCTGGAGCCACAGATGATAGTGTGAGACAATTGGCTTCATTCTCACCATCTTTTCCTTTCTGGGATTGAAAACTCTCTGCCTCCTCTGCGTTTTGTTTAGTCATATCAGTCACCTCACGGGACAGTTTACCATCTACTTCATCTCGCTCACGTCTCTCACATGAGCCCTTTGCCATCAAATCTATCTCACCTGCTGTTTGACTTTCCACATTAACATCTTCTACAACTTTCTCCTGGGCTACGGTTTCCTCGCCTGAATCTTCAGTCTTGTCTTGAATACTGCCGCACGTCCCACCAGGCCAAGGTTCCCTCCTGTCTCCTCCATCTCCTCCACCGTCAGGTCCTCTGCCACCACTTCCTCCTCCCCTATTCTGTCCTCCAGTGCTGAGCCCTGTTTGCACGCGCTGGGCAGATGTGTTGGATGAACTCTGGTTGTTGCTCCCTTTGTCAGCATTTCTGGAGTCTCTATTTGAAGTTCCACCGTCAACCTGGCAATCGTATTCTTTCTCTTCCCCACACCCATGCACACTGTCGCAGACAATTTCCGTTACATCACTGGAACTTCCTCTATCCTCATTGCAGTGATCGCCATCCAATTCTGATTTCTCTGACCAGTCTTTGCAATTCTTTCTGTCATTTTCTTCACAACCTTTAGCATCCAAACAGTCTGTACTTTCGTTGGGGCTTAAAGTTTTTTTGTCACCTTCTTCATCACTTCCACAGCCATGAATACCATCACAGCTCATCACTTTTGTAGGGCTCTCACAACCATTTCCTACCATTTCCTGACGGCTGTTTACCTCTGCATCACATCTTTGAGAAATTTTACTCATTTCCATAGCATCATTGCCCTTTTTCCCTTCTTCTTTGCTTCCACCAACCATAGACTGTGCCAGCCTGACCACTTCCTCCTCTGACAGACCCTCTGTCGTTCCTGGGGGAAGGACAACCAACTGAACATCCTCGCCACCTTCCAAAACTTCCTGAGGCACGTGCTCTAGAAGAGACTGGATACTCTCTGATGACAAAATTTCTTCACCATCGATTTCTGGGCCTTTCTCATCTTGAACTGCTTCATCCTCTTCAATTACATCCATTACATTTTCCCGACCATGAAGTGATTGTTCGGTGACCACACTCCGCAGTACACAATCTTCTCTACCTTCAGCCCATTCAGAGAGGGCGCAGGCCTTATCCCTCCAAGCTTTATCATCATCATTGCTATCTGTTACCTCTTCACACTGCCGTGGAGCATTTATGCCTTCCCTTTCAACATCGTCAACTGGAATATTTATACCGAGGCTCTGCCCTTGAGGTACAACAGAACCAGAATTACAGGTGTCTGGTCTACTTCGGGCCAGCAAGCTGAAGCCTGGTCCTCTAGTGACAGGGGGAGGTGAGAGTGAGGCGGATCGAAAGTCGTGGATTTTAGGTCCAGTGTCTAACGTTGAGATAACCGTGAAGGGAGACTGCGACCTAGCTCTAAAAGCAGCTCGTGCCCTTGCTGGTTTTTGCTGTTCACCAAATGAGGTTGCATATTTAGGTACATGAGTTCCTTGCCGCGATACAGAAACTTTAGACTTGTCGCTCATCACTACATAGACTTTTCTCTGTCCAGGCATATTTTTCTGTATTGATCCATGGAGCGGTGTTGATGTGCCTACAGACGATGTCAATAGTGATGATGATGATGATGATGGAGCAAAGGGTAAGATTCCCGCAGCCGCCAGTCCCCTGTGCGAGTCTTCACTGTTTGATCGGGGCCTGATGCTGGGTCTTGGCATTACTGTCAGAGGGCTTAGAGACTGGCCACGAGGCTTGAAGTGCGCCTGGTGCTGCTGTGTTACTCTCTGGTATTGATGTGACCCACTGCTTTGAATGAAGCTTTTATGAAGTGGTGGTAACAAGGCGCGTGGTAGACAAGAGTTGACAAACGGAGAAGACGAAGGCAAAGGTGCAAAACCTCTCCTGCTGGCAGCGGTTGCTAGTGGGGAGGTAGAGGACCTTCTCTTTCTCTGAAGCTGTTTTGGTTTAAACGCAGCCGCCTTATTGAGTCTCTCTGCTATCTTGACCAGCCCCAATTCCTCGTCACCATGACCCACACAGGTGCGGATCACACTTGATCCTCTTTCCGACCTACTTGTCTTGTCACATTTTGAAGGGACGTATTGCTTTGGGTCTTTAATGTTCAGCAAGGCAAGTGTGCTCGGAGAAAGGCAACTGAGGTCCATGGTACCTTGTTTTTTCTCTGATGATTTGTCAGGCTCGGATGGAGAAGCAGCTTCTATTTTCTTCTGATTTTCTGGCAAAGGACTGACTTCCCCGAAAGGATTTTCTGGATCTACTATAAAGCTGCTGAGTGACGATGTGTCATGTTCGCCAGAGTGACTCCACGATAAAGCACGTTTGCTACGGCTTTGAGCCTCTTGCTCGCTCCATGTTAGAGTCTCAGTGGAGAAGATACTAGAAGTCGTGGTCAGACACAAAGATGACGAGTTTGAAATATTTAATGACACAACACTAGAAGTCACTGCCACGCGTGCTCTTTCACTAAGTCCACAACCACCATTTACTTCCTTATCAATACTACCACAGCTGTCAAGCTCTGATTTTAGTTTCATAAAGTTGGGCACCCCAGAATTTTCTAGGTTTAACTGATCAAGCGGGATGAAATCCGGATGGGCCGGGTCATGTACCACACACATGTCCTGTATGTGACCTGTAGGGGAATCTGGACCACTTGGCTTGACCTCCACGATTTTACATGTGTATACACAGCGGCGACGAGCATCCTGGGTGCTCCAGTAAATGCGGGTGCAGCTAAAAAAAGGGAAAAAAATTGAACTCAATCAACTTTATATACATATGAGACATATCAAACAGAATTAATGAATAAAAAAGAAAGAACTAAAGTCAAGTCTCAACTTCATATATTTCTGATTAGTTACGAATATCAATCAATCAGGTGCCGTGCTCTTTAGAGTAGGCAATCATGTCATTCCAAGCATCTCTATCCTTTTTCGCTTTCAGTACATCTCACATCTCAAACATTTTAATCCCATGACTGCTACACAATTTTTTCCACCCCATGCTAAGGACATTTTTGTGAGACTATGGATATTCCCGTCATGTAAAAGTTTACTACAACTCTAGATCTAGAACTAATAGCGATAGATACCAAAAACTATATATCAAAGGCAAAGCCATGGTTTTTGCTAGGCAATATCTAGATCTGGTCAAAACTGACGCTCTTCCATACAATAATGGCTAGATCTAGATTCTACAAGCCAAACACACAGGAACTGCTTTGTGTGTGTGTGTGTGATTGTGTGTTTCACATGTGTTAAACTTTCATTGCGTGGCTTCGATGATACCATGTCATTGAGCTATTAAAAGTTTCGGCAAAACTTGAGCTTTCCAGTGATACTATTTTTATCCTTTGAAAACCGAAACTGATTTTTAATGCGGCGAAACAAAACTTGCTTTATTGAGCACATACAGCTTACGTACACAGCGCATGGGACACCCTTTAGATAGGCACGTACGATGTACGTACATAGCGCAGTGAAGTGGTTAAGATATAAAAAGTTTACATTATGATCCATTTTCTTGTTTTAATTTTTCTTTTAAAAGTCTTATTCAACCAAAATAAAAATGTTGTGGGTCAATATGCTCGGGGATTGGGGCTTGAAAAATAAATTGAGCTACAATCAATATCAGTCTTCATGGTTGTGTCAACAAGAACATTAAGTTAGATCTTTAAGTGATTTTTTTTCCAAAAAAGTATGAATTATGAAAATTCTTACAATTTTATCTCATAATAAAAAGACATGAGCAAAACATAGGAATATTAGCCTCTTATTATGGGGACAAGAAAGGTAGATTGTTAAAAAAAAACTGACCTGAAATCTATAGGAAGTAAGCAGTCCTCTGTATCAGATAAGAAAGACTTCAACACTCCAAGACTTTCAATTGTGCAAGATCCTGAAACACAAAGATGAAAAGATGCATCTTAAATTCATATGAACTTTGGGATTCATGAGACAATTGGTTTTCATGCTATTTAAATGTGCCATAAGAGAGGTGAGTGCAACCCACTAATCACAGAATTTTGCTCAACCCTTTGGATTTATGCCATGATTTTATCTTCAGATATGCTTCAGTCCTTTGAATATAAGACAAGTACATTCTAAATAAAAATTAGAGAATTTTGATAAACTAGTGTATAAATCCAAAAAGTTTGGCGCACACACACACAAAAGATAAAAAATTAGAGAATTTTGATAAACTAGTGTATAAATCCAAAAAGTTTGGCGCACACACACACACAAAAGATAAAAAAAAAAAGAGGCAAAATCTGTCTTCTCTTTCTTTTCAGCGGAAAGATTTATATAAATAAATCAACCTTGATCAAGTTAAACTTCAGCTTATCAATCCAGAAATTCTCAGATCTGCAAGATCAAGACATTGTGTGAAAATTATTACATAAAATGTGCTAAAAGATGAATTTTGTTAGCCATTTGCAGTGTATTGACTAGAGAAGATATTACAATCTGACCCATTTTAAATCCTCTAAATTGGATTAAATTAAATTTTTCTTTATATGAAAAAAAAAATGATAAATTTTTACTACATATGACTTAGTCATTCTATCACCTACAAGAGATTAAATCCGAGTCAATATGACCTACCTATGAGAACAGATAAAGTACTTGGATCTACAGCCTTGCCCCAGGGAGCCCGTGCCCTAATCTTGTTTAAATCTACGCAGACGCGTCGTAGGATTGCAAACTGGCCATTTTGTATTAGCTGAAGAATAGAAGTAAGATTTAGAAAGATGCTTAGCTATGAGATTATAGCTCTATACAGATATCAAAAGATATGTTTCTGCCAGAAAAATTAAGACATTTTTGGTAGGTGCAGTTCAAATCAATATTTTGAGACAGTAAATTACACCTTCAAGGTCCTGGTGAGGTTTATATTCGGCTTCACACAATCTTTTAAGCAATCTTAACAGTAAATCAATCATTAACGATTAATGCAAAAATTACATTACAAAAAACTATAACATTTTGTCTATCAAAAATTGTTTTACTTTATAAATAAAGAATAACTATAGAATATTAAAATAAAAACTTTGTTTGTCTAAATATTTTCTTTGATTCAAAATAGGAAAGTAATCAGGATATCTTTTACAAAAAAAAATAATTCAGACACTCCTAGGGACCCAAATAGAAAAAAAATTTAAGCAGTCCAAACCACAAAATACAATTATTGCTTGAAGTTGCACTCTACAGGTTTTTCAATAAATATTTTGCTAGAAACTTGACACCATTTAAAAAAAATAATAAACAAACAAAAAAGATGATTTAAAATTTTTAGACTAACATCTGACATTCACTTCAACATGTTAGCCATTTAAGTTCATTTCAACATAAAATGTCTTGAGTAAAATTATTCACGATTTTGTCCGATCCCATTTTGACTTAGACATATTGGCACTATAGAAAGCCCTCAAACCTCTGAGTCGACAAAGTTGGAATGCAGCTTGCAGTAGACCATTCTGTTCTCTTGGAACATGCAACCATCCTGACGAGCGCACATGAAGTGGTAATTCGCTCTGCAGTTGGTAGCGCAGCAGCCCACAGTTGCCCCAACCTCCTGGCAAAGGTCACAGCGCTGAAAGGGAAAAGGGAAGACAAAGCTAGATTATAGCAAGGACAGGAAGGAAATCATCAAAATGACAGAGCAATATCTACAAAAGGACAGGTAACAGGGCCTCTATTTTAATACTGTTCAGAAATAAGTGCTTTTTCATGCTGTAAAAATATAAAAATATTCAAAATGCACTGTTCAAACCAGAGCATCAACCAGCTAATCTAATTTCCAGCAATTCAAGACCACATCCGATGGTTTGTGCTGGACTTGATGAATGGGTAGCTTCAAATAGTTTTATGACTTGTGTTCAATCTTCGAGGAGATTTATTCTTTCCGGTGGACAAAATAGCAAACCAAGCTTTCGTGAGGGTATGAAATCCCTTCACAAGTAAGCATGTATCTCAGATTTATAAAGTTAGCATGTATTAATATTTTTTCTAAAATTAAAAAAAAAAACATTTCAGAGAAAAATGTTCTTGCACTATATTTTAATATACATAGGAATGGTTCTATGTGGCATATATAGACCTGAATGTGGTCCAACCCAAAATTGTCTGAAAATTTCCGGAAGTGCGGTGCGCACAGAATTAAGGATAATTTTAAGGGTTACTTAAACACTCTATCAACTGCTGGACAAATATTGGTCTCGGCGCAATTGTCGGATTTCCGACAATTGTCGGAAGACATTCAGGTCTACATATAATTCGATAAAAATATGAATAAAATGCTAAAAAAGGGAAAGAAAAAAAAACAGAAAAAAAGACTATTATAATAGAGGCTTTGAGGAATTTTCTCAGCTTAGATTACCAGCTTTTTCCCTCGGTTTACAGTCTCCATCACATTCTGTAAAGACCCGTCAAGCTCTTCAAAAACCTCAGCAGACCACAGCGCACAGTTGATGTGAACCCAGTCGTCCTGCCCGCAGTACAGCAAGCGGCCGGAATTCTGACAAATTACCAACAAGAGATAGATGGAGTCAGAGCATAGAATAGAGGATGTACATACACAACCAAAATTTTCTACCTTTCCAGCCACAGATAAGGGCTAATTAAGTGGGGGTCTCAAACCTGCTCTCACAAAGCAGGTTAAGCTGTTACATTCAAAAAAAAAAATAATAATAAATAAATAAAATTATAAAGCTGCCAATAAATTTGGGATGAGCTTGTAATGAGAAGCAAAATATAATTATATGGTGAATAATAAATTAATGCAGATATCAAGAAAAATGTAATGATGTTTGGGTTTTTTTACAACCTAAAAATTGTAACGCTTCAAACTCATTTTAGATAACCAATGATTGGGATGTCAAATTTCACAGACTGGCTTTTTACAATCTTACTTTAAATTGACTGATTTGAGTGAAGAATAAAGAGATTTTAAATGAAAAAAAAATTCTGAAGCAGACATCTTTATTGGAACAATTAAAATGGATGATGCATCTATAAGCCTTCAAACAACTCTTGAGTTATAGAAGCCCGCCACCCTTCTCCTTACATCTGGTTTATCATCTCCAACCCTAGCACACAGCAAGCAGCTCCGAGTGTCATCGGCACTGTGAGGCAAGTCTGGCGACATCATGCTCTCTCCAACACTCGACTCTTGACCTGAAATATGGTAAACACACAGAAAACAGTTTTTATGCATTATTTTGACCTATTTTTTAAACTTTTTATTATGAAGAAACAAAATTGTAATATTTCAGTATATTTGAGGCAGGAACACCTTATAATTTGTACTAAACAGACCCATAAATGCACTAACCTGAACCTCTTACCAGTTATATAATTAATCGCACGTAGAGGTAAATGAGCATTTAGAAAAGACATTATGTGGTTGAGCAAATTCAAAATAAGAAATTATATGTTGACAACACATTAGACTTGAAAACAAAAGTGCAAGGTCTTTTGGTTTCGCCACAGATTTTAACAAAAAAAAAAAAAAATGCCAAAACATTGTTTCTACTTTTATCTGATGTTTGATATATATCCTTAATACTGTTTTGTCCAATCATGGTATTTCAAATTATTATAAAATTATTTCCTACAGTGACTGAAATAAGTTAATCAACTGGATCAAGCAGCTGCATATTTCTGTTTTGAAATACCACACACATAATCATTAAATACGGAATTGTCAGTTCTGGCCTTAACAACCAATCATTTACCGTCTGTATGCATGTCCTCAAGTTACTGTTTGAACTACCAAACACATAATTATTAAAAATGGGATTTTCAATTCTGATGCTAACAACCAACATTTTTTGTCTGTGTGCATTTCCTCAGGTTACTGCTTCAACTACCAAACACATAATTATCAAATACAAGATATTCAGTGCTGGCCCAAACAACCAACATTTACCGTCTGTGTGCATGTCCTCGCTGGAGCGTCTCTGTGGGGTGCTGCTTTTCTTGAAAGGCGACGGCTGAGGATTCATGGGCACAATCTGCCTCTCCAACCACTGGGCATACGTATGGTCTAGGGAAGGGGGCAGCACTGCATCTCTCAACATGTCTCTGTTAAGGGGGAAATGTTGTGTTTAATTAATAGAGTAATTTTTTACCCTCCTTTTCCTCAAAAAAAAAAAAAAAAAAAAAATGGGGGTTATGCCAAAGAAAGTAACACTAGACTGGGTATTGACTGAATCAATCACTATTTTACATTTCTGCTTTCTCTTGAAGTAAAAATTGTCAATAATCAACTTTAATAAGTTGTTCCTAGTTGGCTTAACCTTGCCTGAATACGTTGCAAGAATGTGAAGACATTTATCAAGTTTTTGCTACAGGTTGTCCAGTGTGTTTTTAAAAAATGAATAATCATTGTGTTCTTACTCTGGCAGGCCCCTGTTGTGTTCCCACAGCTTGCAAGTGTTCACATTGAACCAGGGGAAAATTCGCTCCATATTCTGAGGATAACGATATTTCTTCATTGGTATTATACAAATTAAGATTAAAAAAGGACATGGATGAAAAAAAAATGATAAAACTGAAGGAATTTAGTCAGCACCACTAACGATAATATAATGGATATGAAAGTATTTACCTTTCTGGCAAATTAAATATATTCACCAATCTTTTTTCTCTACTTTACGTACAGACACACTTAATAAAAAAAAAAAAAGATAAAATATAAATTAGAAAGAAGTTAACAAAAAAGGAAAAAAAAAGAAAGAAACTCCCTCAGATTTCTTTCATGACTTTTAAATAACTTGATACATTCAAAGACAGGAAGTTAGAGCATTCTTTTAAAAATAAATTCTATATATATTGAGTCTTAAACTTATGAAGCCGCAAAAAAAAAAATCATATTCACCATAAAATTATATACATATAATTTTAAAAATAAAAAAAAAAGAAATTCAACAACCCTCCAAACTTTTTTGACACCATTTTGATGAGGGAATAAAACTAAAAAAAAGTTTCAACAAACCTACAAACTTTTTTGACACCATTTTGATGAGGGAATAACACTAAAAAAAGTTTCACAGCATGAAAAGAAAAGATCTCCCCCCCACACAAAAAGGAGATCAGATTACTAAATTAGAAATCACCTTAATAAAGATAGACCTGACAGAATTGGCCTGCTTTCTACGAGAGGGATAACTCTGGTTCTTGAACAGCAAGGCTTGGATGATACGCACCACGTCCTCGCTGAACTCCTCCTGAAAGCCATAGCAACGTTCATAATTATATAAATAACTCTCTACTGAATGATGAGGGCTAACACTTTTGGCATGAGCCAAGATCTAAAGGTCTTCCACATTTCTTAATACAGACCAGAATCTGTTGTACTGGTATAATCATTTCTGTAAATACAATAACTATGCAGTAAGTCTTTCTTTTCCTCTTATGTCCTTTTGATAGGGATTTGATCCTCCATATAAATAAAAATGATAATGGGCCATCTTAGGATTAAAGCTGAAAGATTTTACCTTCATACTTAGTAGATAAAATCCTTAGTTTTTACATTTTACAATACAATATGATAGATTTTTTTTTAAATCTCACTCAAGGAAATGATGGCTATGCTTAAAAACATAATTTCAAGATTTAATGATTTAGTTTAACTGATCAATTGAAAAGCTGAAGTAAATAAAACTTTTACAGTGCAAAGCGATGCAGGTTTCGTTTGCCTTGTATGAAATGTAGGCCTTATGGGCGGAACATGCTCCAAGTAATAGAACCAACCAATTCTTGTGTGCAGTAAAGGGATCAGATTAATAGCAAAAGAAAAGAAATAATCTGACCACTGTGGAATATGAGCCGGTACTGATCTTCTCCCTGACAGCCCAGAAATCTGTAGGATACTCTCCGTTTTTTCCACCGTTATCTTTTGCTGAGGCATCAAAGCTTACACTAAGACTAGCCACAGCTGTGGAGACCAGAGAAAAATTTCTTTCATCTTTGTTAAGATTTCTTAGATATAGACTACTGGTAAATTTGTTTTTCTAGCTGAAAAAAATTAAAATTATACATGATGATGAAATAAGGAGCACAATTTATATTCATGAGCTTACATGATTTTTAGATTCTGTGTACCCACTTTTAGAATTTGTTTTACAAATCAAACTCAAATGAAGAGGTTGATCTGACCATATGTTTTTGTTTTTAAGGAATCGTTTCATATAAATCTTTTGCTTCGACTTCATAGAATTACAAAGAACAAGTTTTCACGCACAAAAAAAAAAATAAAAAAAGAAAACAAACAAAAAAAAACACCACAGTCTTTGATAATGCTGATTGCCACAAATCTACAAATATTTTGGCCACAAGCCCCAATGTAACTCAGGGTACTCACTCACCCAGATTGTTCCTTATAGTTGTGTCGTCCACCCCTTGCCTGGGCATCATAGTTGTCGAGGAAGATTGGGAAACCGTCCCTGTAGAGGACAGAGGGGAACCTGCCAGCGGTGAGGTCACTGATAGAGTTGTTGAGGAGTTTCCCGAGCTGCTCATGACAGAAGCTACAGTCTTTGAACACAGCCCTTCCTCAGGCTCCGCAGCTGTGAGACTTGTGTTGCTCTGTGTTGATGACACCGCTTGCCCTGTGCTGAGCATCTCTTGGGTTAAAGCAAGGCTACTCTCACTGCTACTGGCACTGGGCTCTACACCATCTAATGACTTATCGGTGCAGAGAAACTTCTTAAACTCGGTATAGAAGGAATTTATAAGATTATTCTGGGTTTGAGCAGTCTCAGCAGATGCGATTTTGGCTGGTGATGATAATGAAGGCGTTGACAAAGTTTTCATTGGTTCATTGCTACAAGGAATAGAGACAGTCCCGGAAGTAGTAGAGTCTCCGGAAGTAGTAGAGTCTAACTCGGATATTCTCACCCCTTCAGCATTTGAGCCATTAACTTGAAAGAGTGACTTTGACACAGAGTTCCTATCGAGATTCACATTGAAAGAAGTGGCTGGAATGGATGCAGACGTGCTTGATTTTCCATTTAACAAAACAGAAAGTTGTGGAAGTGTTTTTTGTATCCCATTGTCTTGTGCTGACAATGTTGAACAAGAGTTATTCACCAGGGTATGAGAAGGTATTTGGGAATGAGAAAAAGAGCTGGCACTAACTGAATGAGAACTATGTACATGCTGAGCAGGGCTATTGGTATTGCCCGTCAAACATGTTGTGGATGGGGCGGAAAGACCTTCGCTGTTTGCGTTTTGACACATATTTATCACAGAATCTAGGTTAAGAGTCTTTGTCCAAGGGCTCACTGTGGTTTCTAAAGTGTCTTTATCAAGCGGAATTTTTTCACTATTATACTGGTCTCCATCATTATCTAAACATACAACCACATTATTCAAAGTTTGAGGCGACAAGAATAAATTTCTTTTCCCGTTATCAACTCCTTCCTCTTGAATCTTACTGTTACTCCATTTGTGTATATCATACATTGTTCGATCAAGGCTTTTATTTCCAGCACTATCACCACAATAAGTGTTAACTTCAGAACCCACAGATGGTGTACCCGCTGAATGGGGCAAAGAAGAACTTTCCTGGATTGAAAAGTTCCCTCCCCTGATTTCTCTACTGCTGTCAGCTGAAACCACCGGAGATTCAGGTAGCCCAGCCCCAAGGCTACCATTGCTGATTGCCACATTACACGATGGCTGAACTTTGGGCACCATCGAGTCTATACCAGCGCTGCCGCCAACATCCAAATTAACAGTCACAGTCTGTGGCAAGTCACTCAACGCCTGGCCATCCGCCCCTGGTCTACCAACCTCCTTCACCGTCAGAGCCTTCGATCCTTCCACATTTTTTGTCTTAGATCGACGACTCCAGCTCTGCAACATATCAAACAATGTGCATTGAAGTTTTATTTGATGCAAAATAAGTCAAATGCCATGAAAATGCAATGAGAGATATTGAATGCTAAGAGAGTACTTTTTCAAAGCTGTATTGCAGCAAAAGTAGAATACTTGCGTGCAAAAAACATCCTACTAGTCACTAGATATATTCACCGTTACTTCTCAACATACAATTTGCATCATTTAGCATATTTCTTGTCAGGTATACCTCTATTAAATTTTGAAATTGACTTGAAACATCAAAATGTCTTTAAAAAAAACACACAAAAAAACAAGATGGTCGTTCAGATAAAAGTTATGATTGGTGCAAAACCATAACCTTGAGTAACATGCTATATACATAAGCTTTAGCCCACCACAGCTATGTAGTGTGTGAAAACCAATGATTACATCATGATCAATTCCCTGAAAACCAGCCAATCCAGGGCATTTCGCTGTAAAAGGATACGTTTTTAAATATGTAAAATATACGTGAATGGGTTCAGGGAGTGTGTTACTATGTTAGAGATGTACGCGAATGGTAAGGGGGGGTAGGAAAACATTATGTTAGAAATATACGCTAATGGTAAGGGAAGGGTTAAGATATCTTTAAGTAAACTATTATAAATGCTTTGATAAAAGACATTCTCTTGCTCATTCCGTTATTTAAAGCATGTAAAGCTGTGCAGCGGTAAAAAAAACCATTCAGTCAGATGTACTGAGCTTTAGTTCTAATAATGGAATAACGATGAAAGGAAGCTCCAAGTCTATCTTGCCTCTCTTTCATTGATATAATTTTTTATAACTGGGGCTAATATTATTTGTACCAGCTGTGGCTGAACCCTTTCCCTAATATTCTGTCCTTGTTACAAAAAAAAAGGAAAGAAAACCAACATGCTGGTTAAGCTTGTTTCTGCCTCTACTCACCACGGGACCCTGGACCTCCTGAAGCACCTGAGCACATTTGGAGCTGAGCAGCGAGGTCATGACGTTGAGAAGTCCGCTCAGAAGCTGGGCTCGTAGCACCTTCTGCCAGTAGCTTGACTGAGACAGCGGCTTGTGATCTGTTGTATCCATAGACGCAATGAATATGATGTACAACACAACCATAAGGTTTAACTGGAGCTGCTATATACTCAGATGTGGTGTGTTAATTCTACACTCCTCTCTTTTTTTTAAAACAAATTTATAAATATGTCTCTTCAAAATTAAAAACTGAAAAAGGAAAGAGTGTAAAAATGACAGAATTTCCACCAGCTTGATAAAGAAATGTGTATAATTTAGAGAAGCACTGAATATTTCTTACAACTAAGATCACAAGAGCACTCATAGTAGTCAGGTCTAAGAATAGAATAGCAAAAAGTTACCATTTAAAAAAAAAAAGTCTTCAAATTTAAACTAACATTTAGACACACATTTTTAGCTTCAACTTTGTATTTTTCTCACGTCAAAACTGGCTCAATTTCCTCTCCGTCTGAACATTCATTTACCAACCTTTCGAAGCAGACGTGAACTGACTATTGTCATCCCAATTCCTGGAAGCACAAACTCTACACCTGTACTGAATATCATCGGGCAGGCAGGCTATCAGCTGATACATCTCATCTGATAAAAAGATGAACAATTCAGCATTATTTGAATGTCTTTATGCAGCCTGTCTACAGCATTGTCATTTTAGGCATTACAAAATCATGACTTGCACAGCTTGACTATGTCTTGCATTTTTGCAATCCTCTTGTTGGCAAAGTAAGGTTATTGCATTTTATGGTTATTTGATTGGCAAAGTATTGTTATGTCTTGCATTTTATAGAACTCTGATTGGCAAATTTAGGCTATGTCTTGCATTTTATAGAACTCTGATTGGCAAATTTAGGCTATGTATTGCATTTAATAGTTCTCTGAATAGTACAGTTAGGCTATGTCTTGCATTTTATAGTTCTCTGATTGGCAAAGTTAGACTATGTCTTAGTTTTTATAATACTCTGATTGGCAAAGTAAGACTGTGTCTTGCCTTTTATAATACTCTGATTGGCAAATTTAGACTATGTCTTGCCTTTCATAATACTATGATTGGCAAAGTTATCCTATGTCTTGCACAGCATAGTCCCTTGACAAGTATGGCTGACTTGCATTATTGCATTATTAGATCACTAAAGTTTATTTTGCAATCAGCCCTTAAGGTTACACCTCTTTATAGAACTATATTTATATGCAATTCTCATAACAAATGAGAGCAGAAGAATTGCAATGCTCTTTAAAATAAAAAAAAATCAAGGACAATGAAATAAAAGCCTGACCACCTTCAAGTGGATGTTGAAGAAATGTCAACCACATTAGGCTATTAAAATATCCATCTGTAGTTTTTTTAAAAGATATAAGTGGAAGGGCAGAGACCCGAACTACTGGACACCTAAACTTACCAGTAAGTTCCTCACACTTGGCATGTACCCAGCACTCACAACTCGAACACTGGATCATCTTGGATTCCCAGTCATCGTCCGAGTAACATTTATGGCAGATGGGGCAGAAATTGCCTTTAAAGAACAGGGATGAAATGCTCTTAAAATTGAAAAATTCATAACCCTAAAGGTTTAAAAATTGCAAACTAGTGCCCAACAGCTAAGGTTAAAAAAAACAAAACAAAGTTTTCTTTGCAATGTCAAAAAATGTGTTAAATTCTGATTGGTCGTACAGCACAATCTAATCTACATTAGTTAACTTGGTGATTTTCTAAGAGCATAAGTTGCAAATAAAAGATCCAAACACAATTAAAAACACCTAAGGCTAAACCAATTCAAGTAAAGAATGCAGAAAGTTAATTAAAAATAACAGCCATCTTTTATGTGATTTTAAGCTTAAGCCCTTTAAATACAACATGCTTTTCTCACAAACCTTTATCCATCAGCTTCCCACACTCGTGGCACAGAGAAAAATCGTAGGTCCAGGTAGCGTTGGTGCCTACACCCGGCGTGGTGGCCCCACAACTTTTGCAGCGGACACACTTAGTGCATACCCAGATGTTTTTGCGAGAAGGTTTGGTTGGATAATTTGGCCCGAGGCATTCTGGGTGGTATGTGTCTCTGCACCTATGACACTTAAAAAAAAAAAAAATCAAAGACGTAAAGCTGGTTAAAAAGTGAAAATTAAAACATGCAATGCATGAAATTGGAAAAACAGAATATAAATAAATATTGAACATGTATTATTATTTTAAGAGCTTACATGTTTTTCTTCACAATGATTTATTTTTTTCCCTATATTTTGCTTCAAGTCTTATTTCCAACCCACCCCCCTCCCCCGCAGAAAAAAAAAAATTACCAGATTCCATGAAAGTCTATATGGATTTTTTTCAGACTTAAAAAATTGTTGATTGAAAAAAGGTACATTCAGATATGTAAATTATTTGACACTAGATCACAATCTTGGTACTTTGATAATAAATGATCCAACAAAAATATCCATGGAAAAATTTGGTTAATGACCATCACTTTGTTCCAGAAAATTTTCTGATACTAACACAACGCAATGCATGCTACTTAAATCATTCGTCTAAATAATTTTTTTTTAAAAAGTTTCCTCCTTTAAACTAGATGAAAGAAAGATGGCCTTTGCTTCATGAGTATATTAACATCATGTAAGATAAAGCTTGGCGTAAAATGAGCGTAAATGAGAGATAAATGCCCTACGCCCGAGATGATATCAGCATTGTTTAGACAAAGCTCCACAAACAAGGAGTGTTAATGAGAGATAAATGCCCTATGACCAATGATTATTTCAACACCATTAAGATAAAGCGCCAAAAACCAGAAGCATTAATGAGAGATAAATTCCCTATGCCGAATGATTATAATCAACATTATTTATATATAGCTCCACAAACAAGTAGTATTAATGATAGATAAATGTTCTATGTATGATGATTTTATCAACATAATTTAGGTATAGTTCCAGAAACAAGTAGCATTAATGAGAGATAAATGCCTCAAGTCCGATGTTTATGTCAATGTTATTTAGATAAAGCTCCACACATGGATCTCTTATGAGAGATAAATTCAACATTATTAAGATATAGCTCCAAAAACAAGGAGTGTTAATGAGAGAGATAAATGGCTTATTATATCAACATAATTAAAATAAGGTTCCACAAAAAAGAAGCGTTAATGAGAGATAAAAGCCTTATGCCATAACCAGGAGCGTTACAGAAGAGATAAATGCCCCTATGCCACAAACAAGGAGCATTAATGAGAGATAAATGGCCTATGCCACAAACAAGGTACGATTATGAGAGATAAAATGGCCCCTACTTTGAGTAAACCATTCTGCTGCCCGCAAACATGGCAAAACTGACATCGCCTGCAACACCACGATAACGTCCCGCTACTGGTCGAGCCACGGTGCTGGGTAACCGTGCTGCTATTGGTGCTACTGTGTTGTTGGTTGTGGCTTTCCTCCCCTTCGTCCTCCGCTCCGGTTATTGCTGTATCAGTCTGTTGCTCTTTGAGCCCTGGCCCCTCTGTTATTTCTTCAAACACTTCCTCCGGTCTCTCTTCCTCGTCCAGACAGAAGTTGTGGAATGACTGACAGCACACGATGCAGAATATCATCTGGGTTGGAAGGAAGAGGGCATCGGATAACAGAATTGAATTAAATTATTTTACCCTAGGCTATAATCAAATTTAGTTTTTAACTGATTGATCAATCTCTTTATACTAAAACTAATAATGTTTCTGTTTTTGGTGACGATACTAACCTGGTGTTTGCCTGCTGAGCCACAGAGGAAGCATAGGGTTCGAACACAGCTTGGGCCAGTCACAGTCAAGGAGTAACCTTGGAGCCATGCCGTTTCCACATC
Organism: Elysia crispata; assembly: GCA_033675545.1. Classification (NCBI taxonomy): domain Eukaryota; kingdom Metazoa; phylum Mollusca; class Gastropoda; family Plakobranchidae; genus Elysia; species Elysia crispata. The sequence continues at coordinate 63,558 of JAWDGP010000712.1, forward strand.
GTAATCGTCCTGTGGGATCACAATCAAAATATCTATGATATAAAGAATAATTGGAAGACCCCAATCAAAATATCTATGATATAAAGAATAATTGGAAGATTATATCAAAATATCTATGATATAAAGAGAAATTGGAAGATCACAATCAAAATATCTATGATATAAAGAATAATTGGAAGATCACAATCAAAATATCTATGATATAAAGAATAATTGAAAGACCACAATCAAGATATCTATGATATAAAGAGAAATTGGATGATCACAATCAAAATATCTATGATATAAAGAATAATTGGAAGACCACAATCAAAATATCTATGATATAAAGAGAAATTGGAAGATCACAATCAAAATATCTATGATATAAAGAGAAATTGGAAGACCACATTCAAAATATCTATGATATACAGAATAGTTGGAAAAGCACAATCATAATATCTAAGATATAAAGAGAAATTGGAAGATCACAATCAAAATATCTAAGATATAAAGAGAAATTGGAAGATCACAATCAAAATATCTAAGATATAAAGAGAAATTGGAAGATCACAATCAAAATATCTAAGATATACAGGATAATCGGAATAATGAAAATAATGATGATAATGGTAATAAAAAATATTAAAGACAATGGCAATAATAACTACTACTACTACTACTACTACTACTACTTCTATTACTAGAACTACAACTAACAATACCAATATTGAGACAAGCTGTAAAAGAGTAAAATATCATTTGGCTGTTTAAGTGTTAAAGCTGGTAATTCATCAAAGTAACCAGAACCTTTAGACTATGACAAGAAACTTCATTTGGAATTTCAAAAAAAAAAAAGAAAAAAAAAAAGATCCGTGTTGAGAAAGCATTACTTTTAATAAATATGAATAATAAACTGGTAAAAACCCATGGCAAATGACGTTTTAGCATTAAATCTCTTAATGATACAATAGTGGCCTATTTAAAAAGCTAAAAGAGCACGAGTCACTGATAACCTGAATATGTAAGAAAAATTGGCAGAAGTATAAAAATTTGAGCATGCAAAAAAAAAAAAAATCCAAAGAATAAGGTAGAAAGCGTTTGTGAGAACAGGTATATCTTGAATGAAAAATGAAAACTTTTATTCTCTTCAAACAGAAGCTGTCACAAGTTAACCTAAAAAAAATGACCACATTGATGATTTCAAAACAGTTTAAGTAGAGAAAGCTATTCACACCTATTTTCGTCCTCTTTTTTAAATCTATAATACTTTACTTGAAACATTTTTTTTAATACAAGTGTGCTACATTTCACATAAAACTTTAAATTTCTGAAACAAAAGATACGAAAGGGAAAATATCCATGCTAAACTCTTATCTTCAATTCATCATCTTTACCTGATAATCAGCTTTGATGAGATGCTTTTTCAGCGGAACATCCACCGAGTAGGCAGTCTCTGTCTCTACTGGCTTAAGCTTAAAGCCTTCTTGTTTCTGAATTTAGTAAAAAAAAAAAAAATTAATTGTATAATAAATCTGTGCAGAAGCATGCATGCAAAGCAGTTGGCTATTGTTGCGCCAGGCAATTGACTATTGTTGCTTTAAACACCACTTGGGTTCATTTCTATAATCATGAACCCAAAAAAAAAAAGAATTGTAACATTTATAGCTTGACACATTGGCAACATGGACTCAATCTTAAAAAAAAAAAAAAAAAAGGTCAAGGAAAGGAAATGCTTGTTGCAAGGTACAGAATAGTTTTGCAATATTTTTGGAGAAAGGTTGTCTGGAAGATATTCTGAAATCCTCTTTTGCACAAAAGACAAAGAAATATTTGTCACAGCAAATGAGAATTTACAGCAGGCACAAGAGTTTATATAGTGACAGTTATTGTGTTTGAACCAAAATACAAGCAGACTTATCAGTCCTAAAAACCAAGACAGGTTCCAAATTTTTCAGATCAATTACGCCTTAAGGCTGGTCCCAGCGTAGCTCTGTAGCATCTTGCCAAGCTCACACCGTTCAAATGAACAGACTTTAATTCTCTGTACTTGCGCAGCGTCGCTCTCTTGCCCAGCCTGCTCACAGACCTGTCAGACGGCCTATTCAACAGTGTCGAAAAACACGCCAAAAACATGTCAGGTGCGAGCCAGGTCAGATGCTACAGAGCTATGCTGGGACTGGCCTTAGAGACAACATATTCGGCGAAAAAGAAAGCAGTCCAAATTGTTGGACTTATTCCATGAAAGAAATTTACACCTGCAAAATTCTCCCCATCAATGTCGATATCAACGCACTGAATAATTTATTCCAAGAGGACTCTTGTTGTTATCTTACCTTTTCTTTCTTCTTCCTCATCTTCCCAATAAAGGCTGCCTCAGCCGCAGCAATCTTTCTCGCCAGTCCTCTGCCAAGACCGTGATCTGTCAGAGCCAGCTGAACTGTTGCGCTGACTCTCGGCAACCTGCCAAAAAAACCAGCAGCAGAGTTGCCCAACGCTCCCGCGGCACGACGGCGTTGGTAGCTCAGAGCTACCTGAGAACCATCCATGTCCAGTCCTCTCTTCACCTGCTGCTGCGGCCGGTTGGCAGCGGGCTCCCACCTACCATCATCGCTACTGCTGTCTGTATACAGCTCAGAGTCTGAGATTAAAAAGAAAACACAAAATAATAATAAAGAAAAAAAAAGCGAAATTAGTTTATCTTGCTGATCACGGCGTCGCATAAGCGCTACTTTAGTTGCCGAGGCCCACACGGTGTCAATGACCTGACCCCGTGACCTAGTTGTCAACTCGGGTAGACTCGGGCGGCTCTGTGCCTGCACGGCACTTTATGTTTTTTTTCGATATTTTATTGTAATTTCTAACCACATTAATGACAATCATGTTTTATTTTAAAGTTTGCATTGAAAAATAAATAAAACAGGCTATTGACACAAGCAAGAACGAAAACTCTAGCTCGAATACTTTTTTTGGTACATGGCCATAAAAAGTACATTTATTGTAGTATATTAGAAAACAATAGAGTGATTTTTAGAAGGTCGTAACAACTAAACCCAACGTGGAATTTTTTTAAAATTTCACATATAGAACTTATCAGTTTGGAATAAACTACTCACGAAATTTTTTTATGTTAGATGGAATACTTTTTGCAGGAGACGGATTTTTTGTACATGTCTCTGTCTTGAGCGAGCTTTATATTACTCAGCTATATTATATAGAAATAAAGAAAGCAGTCAAGGAACGTTAGAGGCTGAGACAGACGAAGCTAGATCTAAGGATCTAAAGATGCAAGTGACTGCAAATAAAGAAATAATTAGTATAGAAATGTCAACCACAAACCTAGATTTAGCTCGAGACCGACAAATAAGAAGACGTGAAAACATTATAGCAGATGGAATGAACAGGGATCGAACCTGCACCTCGATGCGGCACCCATCGCCTTGCCGAGACAAGAGCAGGCACTTAACCACTGAGCTATCCACATCTACAAAAAAAATAGATGCTCCAGGGACAGTGACTTCATGCTGGCTTGAACAAACTAAGAAGTTGGATCGCTAAGAACGATCAAGTCCATTTAGAACATTAACAAACTAGCCTCTAACGGATCTTATAAAGATACACATTTGACTGAAAGACATAAATGAATATAGAAATAAATAAAGCACTCAAACAACGTTAGAGGCTGAGACAGACGAAGCTAGATCTAACGATTTTAAGATGCAAGTGACTGCAAATAAAGAAATAATTAGTATAGGAAAATCAACCACAAACCTAGATCTAACTCGAGATTCTCCTGTAAGTTGTCATGTAATTGCCTATTGCTGTTTGAATATCTGGTAAAGAGCTGTTATCTATAGGTGCTGTGTGGGATATAAACTTGTGAATGATCCTGAATGCGCTATTGAGATCGTTAAAAATTATCTGTATTGTATGTGCTCTGTCTGTGAGGAATAGATTGTTTGGTAAGGGTTTGTGTTTGTTTGATGATTGTTTCTATAAGATCTGTGTAAACGTTCTTTTTTTTTTGTTTAGGTATTATAGCACGAAGTCTGCCTCAAATTCTGCACAAATCGTTTACACGACGTGTGTGGGATTCAATAGAATGTTCCATATTTTGATTGACTCAACTCAGGATAATTATCTAGAACTGAATGGGAAAAAATACAATTATGAAAACGAGCATAGACGCGCTTTGACCCCATCTAACACAACAAAAATTATATCATTTTAATCATGGGTTTCCGTTCTTTCAGATAAGTATTGAAAAGTGATAATCTAGCGTGTACTTTTTAATTAATTAGCAATTACATCTAATAGGAGCGAATTGCAGGTAAAATTTTAGATAAAAACATGGACTATGAAAACGCAGTAACCACACTCACAAATATGATGATAGAAATATCAAAGTAATACTGGGTTTCAAATTAGATATAGAAGAAACTGTTGAAAGTTGAACGATGTCTGTACTATGAGTAGTTCTGAAGATATTGTAAGTTAAAAAAGAGGAATTTTCTAATTTATTACATAAAATTCAGCAGACCTGTGGACTGACTTGTGCAGACAGCGATTATCTGCGGTCATGGGCGGGCCTGACCCTGACAGTGATTGATGACGTTACCTGAGCCCGGCCCGCTATAACAAAGCTTGAGTCGCCTAAGTTCAAACTAGCTTTCGGGCCTATCCTCCCATTGTTCAGAACTAAAATGCAGCTTTTAGGGCGAAATTCTACGCTGTGTGATGTGCACATTTTTTTTTTTGGCTCCCTGTGAGCTGGCATCTAAAAAGAAAATAACAGTTATATCTTGACTCCATGCCCTGATGTGTTTCTTTGTTCCTCATCTTAGATCTTTTGATGGTATGCCTTGATTGTTTTTTGCATCAACCTCAATTCTGCTTCATTAAAAGAATTGGTCACTGTATAAAGCCAAATCATATTGAGATTTTTGGTTATGTTTGCCTACTTCTTCAGAACCAATGAGCTGGCACCTAAGTTGACAAAGATAAAAGTTAAATTTTGACTTTCTGCCTTAAAGAGTTCCCCGTCCCAGACCCCTTGACTGATTCTTGCAATCAATCTAAATTCTAACTCATTAAAAAAATTGGTCCCGGTATAAAACCAATGCTAAATGAGAATCTGGGTTATATTTACCTGCTTCTTCTGCATCATTGGCGCCGTCTCCTTCACCTCTGTTTATCTGTCCATGGTTATCCCCACCTCCGTTGCTTTTTCCTGAAATTTTCGATCTAAGACTGGCCGCATGGCCACCGTTGCCCCAGGAAGAGTGGTCGTAGCCCCCATTATTATCATCATCGTTGTTGTCTGGCCGTCTGAACTTCTCCGGGCTCTTGGGGTCGATGAAAGCATCAGTTGCTTGCCGTACTTTGCGTAGATTAAGGCACAAGGAGTGGCTAAAAGGGCAAATAATAATTTAAAAAAAAAAATATTGAAAAAAAGGGTTTAAATTGAAAAAAAAAATTCACCATGTGAATGAAATGGGACGGATCAAGATAAAAAGTAATTTCTGAATTTTTCTAATAAGCATACTAGTTTATTCCTTTTTAATAATTCAAAAATTTAAAACTATTAAGTCAATTATTCAAGAGCAATCAATGAAGATATTAAAAAAAAAAAAAAAAACATTTAGAATTGAGACCAAACATACTTTTGACTGTTTACAAATTTTTTTTTTCATTTGGTATTGTTGAAAATCAAAAACAAATGTTCCATCTGAACAATCTTTAGATCATACAATTCCACATCGTAACAAGTTGATCATAATAAGATACTTACATACAGGGTTTCTTCATAATTCCCTTCCCACCGAATTTTGGTTTATCTCTGGAAAAGAGGAAAGAAATTTGAGGATATCATTATCAAACAAATAAATCTCAATATTTATTAATTCCCCTATTCATCAATCGCGTCTAATTCCAAGAGAAGTTCCATAGAACTTTGAGAAAGCCTCTGGTTTATATTTATATATTCTTGCATGTAATCAAGGTTTTTTTTCCAAAACAAAATATTATTCAAGACTTTCATAAGTTTCTAGAAAAACTCCAAAATTCAGTTTACATAATTAAAGAAAAAGGATAAACGTTTAATTTTTTTTAAAAGGATCTTTCTCTTCAGCTTACCTGCATGAAGAACAGTTGCCACAGTCTGGCGTGAGGCAGCCTTTACATTTTCTACATCGTAGACGTCTGTCTCTCTTTTTATACGACTTGTACATGTGCCTGTTTTCATGGAGCTTAAATCTGCAATTTTAAAATTCAATAGGAGAATATATTACAACGGATCTGGATTCTCATTTCATACATGGTGTAATTAAAAAGTCAAGATGTGAAAATTAAAACTCTTGGGAATGGATCAAGTCTCTAATTTAAAAGGATTTCAATAATCTATCATCAAAATTGTAAACTGATAAACAGTAAGCCGCAAAACAATGTGAAATTTTGTTAGCAGCACATTGGATCTGTTCCATCCAGTATTTGGCATAAATCAATGTTTCAGGGAAAGTTAGAAAAAAAAAGAGGAAAAAGAAAGGGGGAAAAAGCTACCAGTGGCTTTCATTCTGAGCCTATGAATAATGGGTATGAATTTAACTGTCAAAAGTGAAAAAAAAAAATAATTTCATGCACTGAAATAAGTGTAATTACACTTCAATCTTGCATTTCTGATGCATTTTCTTTTCCTTTTGAAGGTTAAAATCTATAAAAACAATATTATTCTTAAAAAAAATTTACTTTTTCAATTTCTTCGAACTGCCATTGCCTCTGCTTCTTCCATCTTCTCCCAACCAATCTTCGTCTTCCTCATCACTGCCTGCCTTGTTCTCTTTCATTGGTGAAGGAGAAGAAAGGGATAACTTTCTCTCCTTCTTCGCAGATGTCTGCCTGTACTTCTTCTCCAAACTTGTATTCAGCCGCTGCCTTGGCTTTCGCTCGTCTTCACTGTCATCTGATGAAGAGTCTGTAAAATGATGCAGCCAAAAGATAAATTCTGCACCAAACTTGAGCGTACATCTTGAAAAATAAAAAAAATTTTATGCTTCAAAAACTCACTCATGACTGAGCACCCCTAACAAATTTCAAGCTAGAAGGTAAAGGAGGGAAGTGAAAAAACTGTACTAACAATGCTCATCGTACAACCTCATATAATCTTGTGTTAAGCAAATCATTCCATCTTACTCTAGAATATCATTTTATCTCACATTGATTGATTCATCTGCTCTAAATGCTGCGTTCTCATAGTCATTGATTTGTATAGTTCAACTCTATAATCTCATCTTATTAACCGAGCCATTTCGTCTTATCTAAAACCTCATGACTCGTATTAATTGTTAATTTGCTCTTATCATGCAACAAAAGATTTCATGACATATATGCATTTCACTACAGTTGGAAAGTTTAAAAGAAAACAAAAAAAGGAGCGTACAAAGAAAATGTCTCACTGTTTTGAATTCAAAATTTTTTGAACACAATAAAATAGTCACTAAATCAACCCTTGATAGCTTGCAAGCCATCTAAAACCAACAAATTGATGAAACCCATAATAGCTCTCCATCGTCAGGCCATCTACAGAACCGATTATGAAAAGATTGTTTTTTATTGGAAATTATTCTTAATAGCCAAGATATTGAAGAAAAGAAGAAAAAAAAACAAAAAACAAGGCTAGGACATTGTTTGATTTGACACCACCTAAAAATGTTGCCAAATTACAATTCAACTTGGGGACATTACACTTCTAAATGGCTTAAATCACCACCTACACTTTTCAAACTCTTTCTTCATCTTCGTGCGGGCAAGCACATGCTGTTTTTCCTCATTAGGAAGGGCACTGAGGGTGAGAGTTGGTCCCCGGCCTCCGACCACACCAGGCCCACCTCCTGCCGACAGACCCTTTCCTCCAGGGGGGCCATTCCTCGCCAGGCCCTCTCCAGGGAATAGGGCTCTCTGACCTGGGAATACCATAGCCGCCCGACGACAGACATGTTTGATCCTCGGACCACGAGACCGCCGTATTGTGTATCCATCCATGTACTCCTGGCCGTGTTTTTTACTAGAGGTCCGGCCGCTCTTACCCGGGGATGACCTTGTGGAAGATACTGTCTGGGGCGGAGAGAGTGCTGTGTGAGGAAGAAATGCAAAATTCAAAACAAGTAATAAATTTTATGGGAAGCATTTTAATGAAACAATTTTTATCGTAATTTGACATTATGCATCATATAAAAAAATAACATTTAAGTTAGTTTGGAAACAGGTTTCTATCTTGAGATTTGTACGGCATTTCAAATCCAGGTTCCAATTTTCTTCCTAGTTAAATAGGCTTGGAGCCTCAACTACTCAGCTCTACCCTATCCAACAAGATTAAGCTGAATAAAATGTGTACGCGCACATCCTGGGGAGATGTTAAATCAAATCTTTCTTTCAAACATATCAATGAATATAGAGAATTACATCTAAAGGCAGTCGTGTTGAAAATTGCTAAATCCAAGTGACAGACAAAGAAAAAAAGATCTCCTCTATACACAATACCACTGCTCACTAAAAAAAAACCCACTCTTTTCATTCTACTTACTGAAGGACCCTGATGTGTCTCCAACATCTACCAATAAAGGCTGATCTAGATTCTTGGACAGTATGTAATCTTGCTGTCTGGCAAAGTCACTTCCTCCGCTTGATAAGGACCTGGGGCGCCCCCTGTGGGCTGCCTTCCCTGGAGTGAAAGCCCCCTCTGATCCTGAGAAGTCTCCACTTTTGTTCCTGAATCTCTTTTTGGGTGTGAACTGGGGAAGGCAAAAAGATGAGTAGGAAAGACAAAGACAGCCAAACATTCAGAGGAATAAAAAAAATTCTTTCGCTCAATTTCGAGGCTTTGTAAGTATTAAGAAGTTAATTGCTTTTCTCAAAAGTTATAATTAGTAAATTACCGTTTGCACTCTTTCCCTAAACAGGAATCTATTTCTATTTTAAGAATCGAGAAACAAGGATATCATAACATGTGTTAACTAAATACAATTCGGGCTGACATTTGGCATAAAAAGAGGTTACAAAAAATTATTATTTCAACATCTCTCTTTTAAAACATACTTATCAAACATAAAAGGCCAGGAGAATGTTTTCCTCTTTAATCCTGATAAAATTAAAAGAGATGCTGAACTTTTTGATTAATAAAATTTCTTTCACCTCGGGATCACTTTCAGGTTCACTTGATGAGAATTTTGATTTTCTAGGTCCCTTGCGGATGAAGTCTTTCCATTTTACTGTTGGGTATTTTGAAGAGGCCTTTGAAGTTTCCTTAGGTGGACAATATCCCTTTACAAGAGAGAAAAGCATTGGCATAAAAAATATTTTAAATTTCAAATTGAAAAAAATAACAGAGACAATTAAGTAGCAAGATCCATCATCTACTGTAACAGGTTATTCATCTCAATTTTTCACCCGTTTTTTTTTTATTCATCCCAATTTTCACACATTTTAATTTGATTTGCTAACATTATGGGTTAGAGCAAGGATTAAAAAAAAATCATTTTAAATTCTATAGGAATTTAAATTCACAAATATTTTATTGTGCCTTTTCATAAATCAATCAAGTAATAAACATACCAATTACCTGAGGAAAATGAAAGTATTCATTTTGAAAGAAAAATGTCTATGCTTTTACTGATTAATTTCAATAGTTTGCAAGACATAGCTTTTGTCATTTTCACAAAAAAAAAATGATCCATTTACATCATCAGTTTTTTTCTCTTACCTTTACAAAGATTTTTTAAAACGCTTTATGACACAGTAAACTGATACAATCAAAATTTGTCCCCCTAAAAAAAAAGATTACAACCATGAAAACAAAAGTGGTGCTCTAAACACTCCTTTGTTTCAGCTTTTTGATCCAAATTCCCTAGCTTGGGAGCTCAACCGGATGACAAACGATCTCAGAGAGTTTAATTAGCTCAAAATTATCTTCTATAAAGTGACACTGTCACTAGCTGTTTAATCTATCCCTCCCACCCCAGGTGCAAAACTACACATTTGAGAGTCCCTTGTAATCCTCAGGCATGAAGTTGTTCTTGGACAAACTAAACTTTAAATCGAGCTATTAGACAAAACCTCAAGACATCATAGTTTACAAGCATAATTCTGTAAATGTGTTGTGCTGATGTGAACTGATACGTTTAGCGGAGAGAAATTTGTGGGTAAATGGAATTTTTCTAAAGAAAGTTTGAAATTTCTGCTTTTTATACTGCTCTAATTTCCACTTTTCATATATATTGTTTCAGAAGTAAAAGATTTCAAGGCTTTTTCTTGAGGAAAATGGTATTTTCACAAATAGTCATCTGCTGCAACATGTCGCATTTTGTGGCTTCACTACACATGTTAGAATGTCATTTCAAGGAATCAAGACAAACGCCTATGAAGCATCTGCCGCAATATGTCGCATTTTGTGACTTCACTACACATATGTTAGAAAGTCATTACAAGGAATCAAGACATACGCCTATGAAGCATCTGCCGCAATATGTCGCATTTTGTGGCTTCACTACACATATGTTAGAACGTCATTACAAGGAATCAAGACAAACGCCTATGAAGCATCTGCCGCAATATGTTGCATTTTATGGCTTCACTACACATATGTTAGAACGTCATTACAAGGAATCAAGACAAACGCCTATGAAGCATCTGCCGCAATATGTCGCATTTTGTGGCGTTACTATACATATGTTAGAACGTCATAACTAGGAATCAAGACAAACGCCTATGAAACAAATATTTATAGTAAACAGTGTATTGGTATTGGTTTCAGTACATAAAATTGGAGGGAAAAGACTACAAGAAAGCAACGTTAGCTGTTTAATATTTACCTTTGTCCACAATCTTGCTTCTAACCCAAGCCTCTTGGCTTTGCGAAGTGCACCACAAAATCTACGGTACTTGCACGCCGGACAGTTGGGCGTGTTTGTGCCAAGTTTCTCTGGTCCACACTTATTTGGACTACCTGAGAATAGAAAAGAAAAAAAAAATTACTATCATTTTTTCCGTACTGTAAGGCCATTTTCTATTTCAAAGCTAATGTCCATTGAGAAAAAAAAAAATTAGAATCTAGTGATACACTATAGCATGGATGATTCTTAGTCTAGTGAGACCTCAGAGCAATACAGGGCATTAGAAGTGAGACACTGCTTGCAGCCCAACATCTTTCTCACAAAAATTTTAATAGGATAAAGAAGCTATGAGAAAAGGAAAAAAAAAGAAAAACAACATACTTTTAGAGCTGCATTTCCGCTCCCGTACAGCCGTATCACCTTTAGACAGTTGGAAGAAGTAAGCTTTTTTGCAAGGCTTGCAGAAAGGTAACTTCGGAAGTTTGCGATTTGCCTGAAAAGATGAAAGATTAAGGGTTAAGACTTTAACCTTTATTAAAATGGCAAATCTCTCCTAAAAAACGTGATTTTCAAGACCTGTATATTGAATTTGAATTCAAAGCATTTGGATAAATTAAAACGAGTGTATTACACTATGAAGAAAACAAAATAAAGTTGATCTAGAATGAGACTACTAAGAGTTATGCTTCTTAGATAATTATGATCTATTGTCCTACTATGAGAGGCGTTATTTGTTTTCCAACATCTTTTTTCAAATGCACACGATAGTTAATAGTTTTTATGTATTTGTTTTCTTTGCTTTAAGCACTCCTGAGAATTATAATTGACATCAATCACTGCTTCTCCATGGTTTTAGTTCCTTAGTCCAAACACTGTGATGTGATAGAAAGGCTAAAGAGTGAGGCAGACCTAATACATCAGGCAAACGTCAGAACTTTATTTATACACATTAAAAAAATTTTGGTTCCTCCCATAAGTGATTTTTTTTTCCCTTTAAGGGTTGCAAGAAAAAAGGGATGCACAAATTCTTGTACTCAAATAAGCTCAGCAGCCTAGTTTTTCATTTAAAGCTACCCCCTTCTAGCTCAGTGGCTTCATGGCTAAATGCTGAGGACATTGACTTAATGACTATCACCACATGATCACCTTGACTGCAATCCACCAATCAAAATCATCCACAAGTCTCAAAAAATTGTACTGATGCGGCTACATTTAGGCATAATGTTAATAAATACTGTCTTGGCAGAGGGAAGATCTTCATGCCATTCAAAGACATTGTAATTTACGGCCTACAGCAAAGTATGAGAGATGTGTGTGCATATCTTTAATTAGCTTGAGGCCTGTTAGGTTTAAACAAGACCTCTGAAACATTCAAATTGACTGTTCCCAGAAAATTATTTTTGAATATCGAATCTGCACCGAAGTACCAGAAGAAGAAAACACATTTTACATCAGCCAACTTTAGTCTGCAGTCTGTGTTTACCTATTGATTTTATCTATGTACAAGAAAATGGTGAAAGTCAACACTGAATTGATTTTACTCACCATGATCTGACACATCCTTTCGCAGACCAGACATTTATCCATATCTCCCACATGGTACTCTTTCAGGAGATCTTCCTCCCTTACAAGAGACTCAAAGTATGCATCAAGTTTGCCTTCGTTCAGCTTTCCCCAAAACATCTGCGAGTCAGAATCATCGCTGTAGACTTTCGGTTTGTTTCTAGACTTATAGGCAGACCTCATTTTCTTATGAACAGGGGCAACCCCCGGTTTGGAAGCAGACGCAGTGACAGTTGCTTCTGGCGTTGCAGCAGGAATGGTTGAAGATGGTGTGCTAGTTGGTGTTAGTGCTGGACTTGCTGTATTAGTGAGAAAAATAATGGAAAATTAACAAAAAAATGTATTTCCAATCAATGAAATGAAATTGTCAGCTATTTGTTTAACTTAACATAGCCTTCAAGAACAGCTTTAAAAAGAGTAAAAAAAAATTGCGCAGCATCTGCACATTTGCATAACTACAGAATGACCAACAGTAACGTAGCTCGACTCATTTAGCTAGTGATTTGTCTAATAAATATCCTTTTTTTTACATCATTCTAGACTTCATCATTTTGTAATATGCATGTGATGTAATAGTTGTATGCATTTGTGTCTGATGAAGCAGTGAAGCCTAAAGCTTACGGTTGTTTTTTTGGTAACTTCTACAGCATCACTTTACATTTTTATTTTATTTTCGTTGTGTCTTACAAAGTTATACATTTAAAAATCTCTTCTGCGACAATCCACTTTGAATTAGCCTAGAAATATCAAATTGGCCCACCTTACCCCTCAAATACAGCTTAACCTAATAAGTTCTAGACCTAGACTGGGCCGTGACTTCTCTGAACTAGATTGAAACCCTTAATTTAAATTATCCCAAAGTGTTGAATCATTAAGAAGAACATACCCGGAGGCTCCTCTTTCACATCTGCCTTGTGGCTTCCCTCCATGCCCTGAAAGAGACCTTGTTTTGACCTTTCCACCATTGCTCCTGAAGTTTGTAAGGAAAACGGAGAAAGCTGACTCAGTTTAGCAGATGCACTGGGAGAAAGCGCTGGAATTGATGTGCTATTGGACAAGGCTAATAACCCGCTCGCGGCTGAGACATCAGACCCTTCTGGTGGCGGTATAACTTCAACACTGCCACATTTCCTCATCTTCCTCAGTGATATTTTCTTTTTCCTCTCCAGCCTGGCCTCCCTTTTCAGAGTTGCCTTGAGGGAGCGGGCTAAAGCTGCTTTTGATCGGTTGAGAGCAGCCCTGTTGAGCTGAAGTTTTGCCTGACGCAGGACTACTGTCTGCTGAGCAGGTAGAAGGCCAGATTTTAACCTATGGCGACGAGACTTGGAAAGTTTCAATATAGCAGAGGAAGATGAAGAATTGGTGAAAAGTTTAGCCGGAGCTATAAGACTTTTAGTGGTCCCGTATCCATGAACCGGCGGGGAAGATAAGGAAGTAGCTGGCGCAGACTGTGTGGTCAAAGATAAATCTGTACGGTTGTCTGGCACCTTGAGATCAGCAGAGGAGGCAACAGATGGTGAGATAGAGGATGAGGGTGAATATCCTGGCGGCTTTTGTGGTGATGTTGAATCGGCAAGTAAAGACTGTTGGAGCCTTATCTCATCATCGGGGTCATCCTCAACCAACTTCATACGCATGATTAGACTGGGCTTGCGCGGTCTCTTACCTTCCACAATGAGCGGCTGGTCAAGGGCACCGAGAGGTTTGCCACCTGCTGAAGTCGGTGAGTGGCAGTGAATGGACTGGTCTGTAAAACTTGAAGTGCCACTTGGTTGAGGGGCAGCTGAGAATGCTGGGAAACCTTTTTCCCGCGTCAAGTTAAAAGGGGATCTAGAGACTAGACTCCCAGATGGGTGGTGAAGGAAGGGACTTGAAGGAAATGCAGACGATGCTGAGGAACTTAAACTGCCTCCTAGACTCCCAGGTTTTGCATCACCCACATCCATGTCAAAGATAGATTTTTTAAGAGGGGCATCTCCAGAAGATGATGGTAAACAGGTTGAAGGATACACCATATTTGATATTGTTGATGGCAACTCTAACTTTATATGCTCGGTTCCTGACTCAGTGAGTCTTGCTTGTTTCCCGCCAGCCCCAGAGGATGCCACAATGGCAGCATGCACAGCATTATCCTCTTCCAGAAAACGTTTGTTTGGTTTTATCACTCGTGATGAGCGGGAACTCTTGGTGGGCAGCACAAATTTTCTAACCTTACAAGGAGTACTTGATGACACGGATGCTGAGCTAGTATGGTGCAGTTTTGTTGCCCTGGCAAGCAACTGCTGAGCAGCAGATCTGTATTTAGCAGAGGGCCTTGGCCCACAAGACCCACTGAGACTCTCCCCGTTTACAAAGTCTCCTGAAGCACCAGAAAACTGAGTATTTTTCCGAGGACGACCCACTGGCTTGCGAAACACAACCTGTCCATCCACCATGTGGGTAAGACGTTTTAACTTGACATGCTTCAAGCTTGTTACCCTTTCTCTGACAGGATTACCGTTCTGTTGAAGAGAAGCTCCACTTTCAGAGCTAAATGCAACCTCCCCATCACCTTCAATTTTTGCTGGGGTTTTTCTTTTCCTCCCAACACCATGTTTGGCTGAGGTGGGTAAGACATTTTGCACTAATCCTGTGTCCAAAATCTGTTTGAATGTCCTCCCAAAGCCCCTCCCTCCTAATGAACCTTCTAGTCTAACATCACAGCCTTTAACAATGACAGGAGTGGCAGTAGAGTTTGCCCATGACTCTGGGATCGGAGCTGGCCTATCCTTTTCCTCTTTTTCAACCTGTTCGGACAGAAAGTCACGTTCAGCCTGTTGATGCTTGAATACTTGGCGCTCAACACTTTTCACCTCTGCCTTTGAGAATCCATGAAATTCTTCATCCTAATGAGTAAAATTAAAGCAGATGAAAATTAGCAACATCAATGTAGTTAATAATTTTATTTTTAGCACTAGGAGTTATTTTCGATGTTCTTAAGTGACTGCTTAAAGCAATGTTAGCTCTAATTTAGACAAGCATCCAAATTTGAGCTTCAAATGGTCAAAAGCAGTAAGAAGGAAAGTACAAAGAGAAGGAACAGCGCAAGACCCAAACTGATTAAATATTCTTGATTTCAAGAGTTAAAAAAATCAAGTTTTTTCAGCCTTAAACTTTAAGGCAAAAAAAAATAATATTCATTCCTGTTTCTTTATATTTCAACAATTAGAAGTTAAATATCAAAATAGTGCGGTACTGAAAGATTAGTTGGGGTTAAAAAGGAAAAAAAAATGCCCCCATAACATTTTATCAAGCAGTATAGAGATTTCTTTCTAAAACTAAAAGCAATACTTTTAGATTATGAAAATCCTTGGCTGTGAAGGAACAAATGTATGAGGCTTGGTACGGAAGTCGATGTTGCTCCATAATGAATTTTTAGGATGTTGACGAAGAACTTGCATGCATTTTCCAAACTTCTCTATGGCAAAAAAATTTTGTGAAATATACGTGTCTTCTCTAAACAGATTTCAAATTTTCCCTTTCAGATCTTTATGAAGCCTCATGAAATGCAATCATAAATCTTCACCACTTCCTTTTTTTTTCGATCTTCCCAAAATCTCATTTACTTTGTAGGTAACACATTCTATTCTCATAGCAGTACTTTGAGCATTATAAATAAAATATTTATTTTTATATATTTATGGTTGAAACCGGTACTAGCAACTCTACCAGATTAAATAAATAAAAAAAAAATACTCTGCAATCAAGAGTTCTGAAAGTTAGGCTTATTTTGTCTAGATCTAATTTCACTATCATAGTAACAAGCTCATAGTTCTTAGAATTAGTTAGTTGCGATTTATAAGTCATTGGCCATCCTTCGACATTCGACTAGATTGAGATCTAGGCCTAGAATATTTTATATTACACGCTTCTTGTCTAATTACTTATAAGGCTAGATGAAATACCATGAAATTTTCATGGTTTGTTATTCTAAAATTGCAATCTAGGCAACTGGCAAGGGATGTGGGTAAAATAAGATGAATCATTCTAAACCTTCCTAAGACAGCGCTGTAAGTTCCACACATGCAAAGATATTGCAATATGCATGTATATTTAAGCAACACTTTCAAGCATCTAATATTCTGTTTGTACAGGATAGTACTAATAACGTAAACTAACTTGTACAACCCACTCCCGTTTCCTAAATTCCGTGATCACTTCTCTTGCTCTAAACATAAAAATTATGCAAGATTACACAGTGGTTTTGAAGGCTTACTATTACGTAATCATCAAAAAAACATTTTTAACTAAAGATGTTACCAGTCTAATCAGTGACCATTATAACGTGCATGTTTCCAAATAGAGAGTTGCCCCTGAAAATTGGTGATAGGTCCGAGTAAAAAACAATACTTATTGGCTCCTCTAAAAGAAGTCTAATAGATCTAGGCTTGGTTGAGTGCCTAATTAGTATTACTGTTCTTGGAATACACTGACCAAAAGACAGATTGTCCCATATTTGATGTAGGACTATAATCTAGTCTACAGTTACAAAGAGTGGGTTTATTTGACCAGCATTAGATCTTGTGCTTTGATTCAAGGTTGAAAGGAGAAAAAAGTTTTAAGGGGCTTCTAGTATAAACAGACCCAGAATCTGACTTATCATTCACAGAGTTTAAAATCTATCTCCAAGTAGAATCTTTGCATCTAGCTCTAGTTTCATCCATGATAAAAGTTGGATCTTGTGTAAATAAGTACAGATCACAAGCGTGGATTCTATACCTAAATCTAAAAAAGATGTAAGTGTAAGCTATATTAGGAGTCCCATTGAACAGGTCTACACCTACATCTTAGATCTAGATCTAGGTCTAGATTTCTTGCCAAACAAACTTGATGAAGATTTTGAATTGAATAAGACCTAGACCTAGATTCTAGGTCTAAATTAATAGCTCCGGTGGGAAGTTCTTGACAGTAGGTTAGTTCGCTCGGCCCCCACAGCTTTTGAAAACAGTGCATGTCTAAAGTGTTGCTACACTTTGATGTCTGGCATTTGCAGGCGTCGTAGGGTCGATGGAAGCCATTTTGGAAAGAAGAAAAAAGCAGCAACTCAAATTGCAATATTTACCTCGTCTGAATCTCCAAATAAGTCTCTAAAACGTTGCAATCCCTTGTGAATGCTTGCTACAACTGCAAGAGATGGATCTGTTGTCTGCCTGGCCTCATCAGCACCGTATCTGACCCCAATGCGATCAAAACGATAGCCAGGACGTCCAGGAAAGCGAAGGCGCGCCATGTTGATTATTGCAGTAGATTTAGGAAGTCGACACCGCAACGCGAAGACTCACGCTAAGAGAACATGGCGGACAGCGGTACCAAAAATTTAAGATATTCCCTTATTCCTAAAAAATCACACAATTTTTTTCTAAATTTTGAGCATCTGTTCATTGTAAAATAAATAATGAACCATTCTGAATAATAAAATTAGGAAATTAATGTTGATTATGTGTAAAAAGACTAATTATAACGATGAATGTTTTTCTTATACATGTTTGGGGCCTTTTCTGACCAATGATGTCAAGGCTCTTCCCCGCCAATATCATCGTTATTATTGATAGAAATAACGTCATCTTCAGACTGTCTGGATATTCAGGTGTTCCTCCAAATCACGAAACAAGTGATCGGTTGTTTTAGCCTTTGTTTTGCGTTTTTCAACATGTAGAGTATGAAATTAAATTATTCCTTCGTTTGAGAATGGTTTGTACGTCTGGTATAATTTTCTTCCTCGTGCGACCGTTTGAACGAGGGCAAATAAACCGAAAGTAGTGTTGAGCGTTGGGGTGTGTTGACATTCCCAAAATGCATCTAGGAGCGCCTTATATATGAATATTCAACAGTTATTCAGCCTTGACATAAAATCTGAGAATAGACTCTACGGGAAACTGAAAAAAAAAGTAATGACCAAAGGGGGAAAAAAATTTATCACAGGGTAGGGTGATATAATTATAGAATGATAACGTCGTTTTGTCGTCATAATTGTTATTTATTCATAAATTCATAATTGTTATGGAGGTTAATTATGTGTGTGCCCATATTTTTTTGTTTTTTTTCTTTTTAAGTCAATTGATCGTACTCTATTGGTTTTAAATGAGTTTCCCTTGTTACGTTTTTTTTTTTTTTGTGTGTGTGTTTTTGTTTTGTTTTTGTTTTTAATCCTTGGTTAGTTTGCTTGTGTGTGAATTTTTTTCCCTCTCATTCGTCAAGAGAAATCCACAACAAAGTCAAAATATATAGTCTGAAAAGTTTCATGTTGCCAAAGTGTAATGAAAGAAATATGTCTTCTGTTGTGCTGATATTTTAATCATTGATTCAAACAAGTTATAAAAAAAATGGAAAAACACCTCATAACAATGCATATTTAGAAAACTGTTTCGGCATATCAAGATAAATATCTATTCTTGCCAAAATTGTTTGCTTTTCCCACACACTTAGTGCTGTAATAAATGTTTCACAAAGACTTGTTACAAGGAAAGCTTTTCAAGTTATCTAACTTATTTATTCTCCAATCTTTAAAAGTTTTTTTTTTTTTTTTCATTAGAATGAATTACGTCACAATATATGCGCTTAATAGTCTGATCAGTTTGCCACTTTAACAGGGTTTACTTAGACCTAGTCCTAGATTAATATTCATATTAATATAAAAAAATTAAAACCAGCTGGAGAGAAAGATTAAAAAAGAGGAAAATAAATGTACAGTTTTACAGGTTGAGATGGAAAAATATGTTACACTGTAAGGATGGTTCAAGGTCGAGATGAGGGAGGAATGAGGAGAACAACCTGAAGAGGAGGGGGTGAAGTAGGAGCGAGAGAGAGAGAGAGAGAGAGAGAGAGAGAGAGAGAGAGAGAGAGAGAGAGAGAGAGAGAGAGAGAGAGAGAGAGAGAGAGAGAGAGAGAGAAGGTAGGATTGGGCCGGGTGCAATAAAAGTAGGATAAGGAAAAGACATTTTTAATGGTCGGCTAAAAGGCTTCAGAGTGAGAGAAGCCGGTACAGACGAAGTGAGTGCGTTTGAAAAGCAAAACAAAATCTATAAGGGGGAAATGCAAAATAGGTACGAGTGTTCCCCTTTTTCTCTCCACGGAAAAAAAAACAACCACTTTTTTAAATTAGTTTGTCGGCGAAAGATTTTGAACTTGTAAATGTGTAGATCAATCAGTCGGGAGTCACTGTAGTTTAGCTGTTACGATCAGCTGTTCTCGACATGCTACTGCCAGCTAGATTTCGGTTGAAAGGGAAGGGTGTGTGTGTGTGTGTGTGTTAGGGTGGAGGGAGGGAGCAAAGGGAAAATGGGGGGGTCTGGCCAAACAACAGAGTACTATAAATTATTGGATTTCGAAGTGTCTAGTCCTAACCTGTGTTGGAAATAATATGATTTGCTTATGCCCAACCACCATCGGGTATATTATCTAGAATCAATCAAGAACTAGATCTAGACTCTAGTTCCTTTTAACACCGGGTGGGGAATGAGCGCAGCCATTTTGCTTTTAAAGGAAAGATAATGGTATCGTGCAGTGTTATGAAGTTGTTCGCAATAATCACGTTTGGTGGTCCTGATTGCATTGATAACCGGGCGTGAGTTTTGCAATCTGCTGTTTAATTGAGTGCGGGAATTCCAGCAACGGGAAAATCCCGAGATATAATTAGACTCACAAAGACACCAACACGTCAATTTTTTTTTATTTTTTTTTTCATTTTATCCCACGACTGATTTTTATACATGAATGAGGTCATAGTGCCAGTATAGATTTATCAATTTTGTAAATCGGGGGGGGGGGGGGGCGGGGAGGGCTGGGTTTATTATTAAACAATGCTAGAAATTTTATTTATGCCTTTCCATGCAGGGAATAGAGCAAAACTTATAATTCTTTCTCTTGAAAACACTTGATTAGGTAGGCCTACTTCAGTTTAGACATCAAGAGTAGAGTGTTTCAAACAAAATAACGTAGTGTCCCAATTTGATGGTATTAGATTTTTTTTTGTTATTTTTTTTTCTCCTACTCGCACGAGGTTGAGCAACTTGAAGCATAATGTCACAACAAGTCTGGCCTCTACCACCCACCTCTTGGGTTTAAGATTGGATGGTTTGTCTTCTTCTTCTTCTTCTTTTTTTTTTCCCATAAAAGTTTTTTCAATTCAGAGAGCCTATAAATTTCGCAGAGAAAAAAAAAGAAGAAGAAAAATAATCTAAGGTTCTGTAACTATAGGCTTAGGTACTCTGCAGCACCAGAGAAAAGCTTTTAGGCCAGAATTATTGTTGCTGTTGTTGTTGTTGTTGTTGTCGTCGTCCTCGTTGTTGTTGTTGTTGTTGTTGTTGTTGTTGTTGTTGTTGTTGTTGTTGTTGTTGTTGTCGTTGTTGTTGTTGTTGTTGTCGTCGTCGTCGTCGTCGTCGTCGTTGTTGTTGTTATTGTTGTTGTTGTTGTTTCTGTTGTCGTCGTCGTCGTTGTTGTTGCTGTTGTTGTTGTTGTTGTTGTTGTTGTTGTTGCTGTTGTCGTCGTCGTCGTCGTTGTTCTTGTTGTTGTTGTTGTTGCTGTTGTCGTCGTCGTCGTCGTTGTTGTTGTTGTTGTTGTTGTTGTTGTTGTTGTTGTTGTTGTTGTTGTCGTCGTTGTTGTTGTTGTCGTCGTCGTTGTTGTTGTTGTTGTTGTTGTTGTTGTTGTTGTTGTTGTCGTTGTTGTTGTTGTTGTTGTTGTTGTTGTCGTTGTTGTTGTTGTTGTTGTTGTTGTTGTTGTTGTTGTTGTTGTCGTCGTCGTCGTTGTTGTTGTTGTTGTTGTTGTTGTTGTTGTTGTTGTTGTTGTCGTTGTCGTTGTTGTTGTTGTTGTTGTTGTCGTTGTTGTTGATGTTGTCGTCGTCGTCGTCGTCGTGGTTGTTGTTGTTGTTGTTGTTGTTGTTGTTGTCGTCTTTGTTGTTGCTGTTTTAGTTGTTGTTGTTTTTGTTGTCGTCGACGTTGTTGTTGCTGTTGTTGTTGTTGTTGTTGTTGTTGTTGTTGTTGTTGTTGTTGTTGTTGTCGTTGTTGTTGTTGTCGTTGTCGTCGTTGTTGTTGTTGTTGTTGTTGTTGTTGTTGTTGTTGTTGTTGTTGTTGTTGTTGTTGTTGTTGTAGTTGTTGTCTCTCGTCCCTGAAAAGCAGCGTTGCATACATTGTTTTCTGACCTCCACAGAACTTTTTTTTATTATTGTTGTGGGTTCTAGAAAGGCCCGACCATACTTACTTTTTACACAGACACTTCACCTACGCTGATAATTGTTATAGTCTCAAAGAAGTCATACCAAAGAATGTAAAAAAATAGGGAGAGGTTTCACGCGAAGGATTTTACGTATGCGGGTCAGGACAATAATTATTAAGGCGGTAGCTTCCTTGTATAAACTTTAGCAAAAACTCTCTATGCTGATTCTCTAACTGTCCGTATCTCAGTAAAGAAATAGAATGCCCACGCCTCATGCAAGCTCCCCGCAGCAATAGCACTGGGAGCTACCTCTCTCAAAATCTGGACTCTTTGGTAGTATTGGGTTACGCATGAGATGTATGAAACAAAAGAGAGGAACGATTTTGGGGGGGGGGGGAGTAAGAGAGAAGAGGGAAGAAGGAAATGTTAAAATGTAGACCAGTCGTGAGTGATAAAATCTATTACAATCATTAGCCCTGTTTTCTTTTGTATGGTTGTGCAAGTCCAAACATTTTTTTTTTAATTCTGAGATAAATTTACCAACTGTATGTTTATTTTTTATTTTTTCTTGCTGGGTGGGAAATGATAAACATGAATGAACGATATGTCGGTAGATCAGACAGATATTCTCTCCTCGTTGGGCTTGTCAGGAACTGCCTCTTTGTCGCTAACGGTGTCTAGATCAAGGCCTAATGGCCAAGATCTGCACGCCCTGACGTCGCACTTCTACCGACAGTTATGCTTTGAGTCTGGTACAGGTCCTGTCATGATGGCACCGGGACGCACACATTTCTCTTGTGTGTGTGTGTGTGTGTGTGTGTGTGAAAATTGCACTTAGAGTTGGCGGGGGAATTTTTGTCGGTTCAGGTGTTAGGACCATCGTTCCTTAGAGGTACGGAGACTTTGGAACTTCGTCAATGTGGCGTCGGTAGGGAGACGGTATTTGTTGAGTTTCACATATGTGTTAGCCGGGTGGCTTGCTGAGCTCTTCGTCCCCCCTCTAATTTTTTTTAATTATGCCCCTTTGAATCTGGTTGTTTCCCTGGAAAATTTAAGGAACATAACTCTAGTTATTCTTATTTTTATTTTTGATCGTGGCAAGATCTAGATCCATATAATTATCTACCTATGGGTTGGTTCAAAATGTTATTTAAATGGGACTGAAAAAGTCTTCTATTCAATAAAATTAACTGTTGACGCCGCAGAAGATTAAATACTTCATGATGGCGTTGGAGTTGGAAATCGGGGTTTTTATTGCAGATATCGGCCCAACTCACCTTGGGTTCTAAAATTGTATCTTTTTATGCTGAACACGAGAATGAAGTTTTTATTCGTCGCAAATAAATGCTTTTTAAGATATAAGCATTTTTGTGTTGCTCTAAAATCCCATTAAACTACAAGTTTCGATTTCGTCGGGGAACATTCAATAGTGAAGCCTGGCGTGAGGTGGGCCGATATCTGCAATTTTACCGAAATCAATTATGTTGACAGTCAGACAAACAGTGAAGCAGTTTAAGTCTCACTCAAAAATCAAATGCAAGCAAGAATGAGAATTGCTAGAATCTAGTGAATACTTGACTCAAATATAAATTTCTACCTAGCTGAGACGGATTTAAATGTCGTGCAGTGTTGTAAACACATGAACATGTCTGCAAATAATATGAGCCATGGCTATAGCATGAAACTTAATCATTTGTTTTTTGTTTTTTTTTTGTTTTTTTTTTCTGAAGGGCATTCTTTTTAGGTGGAATCTAGTTATTTTATCCAGGGCAGATCATGACAAAGTTTAGCTTCTCTAAATCTAAATCATTCTAAATCATCTAAGATTTCAAAAGGTATTGCACATTGGCAAGAAAAAGAAAATATTCTTTCTAGATCTAGTTGACTAAAGACTAAAGAAAACTTTTCAGCGAACTACTCAATAAAAATAAATAAATAAAAGACAAAACAAAACAATAAGGTTTTCCTCTTTTTTTGCCCACTTTTTAATACAGAATCCTAAGAGGTATGTAACGATTCTGTCATCTAGGCAACAGCTGAGCTAGCGATTGAAAAGCCTTTGTGTCATGTTCAAACAAGAACTATTACATGTATTGTTATGAAGAAAGCTTGTTGTAAACTTCAAATTAAAGTACTGTCACAAAGTGAATTGAATGTGGTTATGCAAAGACTGTTTAAATAATAGCTGATTGTAGTTCACATTATCATTTTCACATGTTTATGCGTGTTGTTTCTTTAATAGAGTTACTAAGTGTACAAAACATATTATTAAATTTTCACCTTTTCCCCTTCTTTTCCTCTCTTAGCAGATAAATTAGTTGTGGCCAGT
>JAWDGP010000712.1:92500-112500 GCA_033675545.1 Elysia crispata
AAGTCACGTGATTTGCAGAGCTCTTTCAACTTTGATCTTGTTGGTATTGAGCCGCAATCTTTATTTCTGCTGATATTGTGTTTTTTTCTCCTCTTCTTGGCTGTCCATTTTTTTTTTTCAAAGGGAGCTCAGTTCTGTGGATAAGAAAATTAAGATGGAAGTGTGTAGGCATTTTATTGGATCTGATATGATGTGTGTGTGTGTGTGTGTGAAAATCTACTAATATCCTATGTAAAGTGAATTTTGGATTTTGGACATCGCACGGTACGCGGAAGTTACAGCCCGAAGTTGGGCCTGTTGTGGTCAAATGTTACACTTAACAAGCACTATTCTATGTAACATGAAGTTGGACCTCTTGAGATGATAATGTTGCACTTTCCTAGCATTGTTAAATGTAACGTGAATCTAGGTCTCTTGAAATCAGAATGTTACACTTAACAAGCACTATTTTATGTAACATGAAGTTGGGCCTCTTGAGATCATAATGTTACACTTTCCAAGCACTATTTTATGTAACTTGAAGTTGGGCCTCTTGAGATCATAATGTTACACTTTCCAAGCACTATTTTATGTAACTTGAAGTTGGGCTTCTTGTGATTAAACGCTACACTTTCGAAGCAATATTTTATATAATGTAAATCTGGGCCTCTTGAGATCATAATGTTACAGTAACCAAGTAATATTTTATGTTATGTGAATCTGGGCTTCTTGTGAACAATTGCTACACTAACCAAAGTATTATTTTATGCAACATGAAGTTGGGCCTCTTATGGTCAAATGCTACATTTATTGCTACACTTACCAAACATTATTCCATGTAACATGGAGTTGGGCCTCGGGCAATTACAAGGCAAACTAACTCAGTAAAAATCCATGTAACGCGGAGTAGGGTCTCTTGATTTCAAACGTTACACCATTCCACTATCCACCATCATATATTATAACTTCAGCCTTGACCTCTGAGAACCAAACATCCCCACTCACCCGTAAAGATAATCTTCTGGTGTCCATTATTGCTGTTTACGTCATACGCATTCTTTCTTTTCTTCTTGGCCACCTCGATAATAACAGAGACGAGAACGATGATAACCAGCAAGGCCATAGCGCTCACGCCTATCAAGAGGATAAAGTAAAGACCTTTCTCGTAGAAATTAGTTCTGAGGTTCGAGTCCCGACCACGTGACGTTCTGTTGCTCGTATCTGGAGATTGAGTCGTGCTATTCGACGAAATGGCCGTCGACGGTTTTCGTGGTTCAGAGGTTTTCACCAATTCTGGGCGTTTTTCATCTGGTTCAAAGGCTGTGGAAGAAATACAGGTTTGGGTGGTTGGTTTCAAAATTTATATCTGTGTTTGTAGAGCAAGAACAATAATTAATAATCATTAGAATCAAATTTTTTTTATATTTGTCACGATGAAATTACGAGATAGTATGGGATACAAAGAAGGGGTAAAACACGCCCATAGAATGAATTGATTTGATAAACCGCTTAAAGCATGCTAGGATATAGATTTCTTACACTGTTTAAGATTGTTCATTTTTTTTTTTTTTTTTTTTTGTATATTTCTACTTTTAAAGAAATCGCTATAAAAATGGTAAGTTTGTTAAAAGTTTTTATCTGATATATCATTGTAATATGAATTAAACGGAAATAGCGCACCAAACTATTATTGAGAAATGAAGACAATTTTTAAACCTAGCTTTACAATTTGATTCAATTTTGTAATTTCTTGTTTTGTTTTGTTTTAGTTTTAGTTTTATCGTGGGGTTTGTTGTTTTGTTTTGTTTTGTTTTGTCTTTTGCTTTTTATTTTTGTTTGCTTCCTTGGGTTCTCTTTTTATTTTTCATATTTTCAGTAAACATTGAAACACAATAAAGGTCCTTCCATCTCCCGCTTTACACACATCTTATACTGGCATAATAAACCTACATTTGAACTTGAGGGTCACACTTGTTTCGCTGTTGCCATAGCAGCCAGTGACGTGTTCGGCTCGGCAAGAGCAAACGAAACGGGGAAATCCGTTGGTGGAAGCGGTTGATCCGTTACTGTTATCGATATTGCCTTTCCGAGAAGGGCTCGCGTACTGCCAGCCGCAGCCATGGTACGTCACTTTGGCTGCAGGGTAGCCTCTCCTCACGGTGCAGGTCACGTCATGAGGGTCAGAGAGGTCAGCCGGGGTCACGGTCAGGTCGGCTTTGCTGATTCCCTGAAAGCTCTTGCCTCGTACTGTGAGGACAGGGGGGAGTTTCGGTGGCTCTGAAATGTTGATGATGGCAGTAACATTAGCAAGAGTGATGATGATGTTGATGGTGATGATGGTGATGATGGTGATGGTGATAAAGATAACAAGGATGATGATGATGATGATAAGGAGGATAATTGCAAAATGATAAAGATGACTATTGCTGCTGCTGCTACTGCTGCTGCTGCTAGTACTACTACTACTACTACTACTACTACTACTACTACTACTACTACTACTACTACTACTACTACTACTACTACTACTACTACTACTACTACTACTATAGGAATTGAAAACTTAGTATCTATTTCATTCCCAAAATAATGAGGCTTGGCAAATCACAATTCCTGTGGAACACCTTATCATCAAAGGACTGTTGAATGTCATGCAGTTTCTCTCAGGTAAAAGTGAAAATTCAATGACTGTCCTGGATTTTTTTATGATTATGTTTTGGACTTGCAAAAAGTGAGGTTATAAAGTGTAAGAGGAGGTGAGTCAGAGGGTTCAGCAACTGATCCACATGCTTCAGACACTTGGAGATATACAAGACTACTCATGTCCTTCTACTTCCTTCTGCTTTTTTTTTTTTAATTTTGAGAATTCCGAATAGGGAGGAAAAGTCGGATGTCACGTATGGTTCTAAACAGTATGAGAGAACGACCAAATCTTCCCTGATTCCTCATCAACGTCGTGAGTTGTAATCAAAACATTATAACACATTTCAACAGCAAGATTGGGTCAAAACATTATAACACATTTCAACAGCAAGATTGAGTCAAAACATGCAACAGCTATTAAGAGAAACATTAATTGACAACATGTAACACCCAATAAGACCAAGATTGAATCTCAGCAGTATATTATAAATCACCGATTAAGAACAAGATCAACGCATAATATATAACACCCATTAAGAGCAACATTGACTCCAAACATATCTCACACATTAGAAGCAACATTGACTCACACCACATAAAACTCATAAATAGCAAGATTGAATTACAATATAGAACACTCATTAAGAGCAATATCAACTGGCAACATATAACACCCATTACGAGCAAGATTGACTCACAACATATAACACTCATTGAGAGAAACATTGACTCACAACATATAACACTCATTAAGAGAAACATTGACTCACAACATATAACACCCGTTAAGAGCAACATTGACTCACAACATATAATATCCATTAAGAGCAAGATTGACTCACAGTATATAACACCCGTTAAGAGCAAGATTGCCTCACAACATATAACACCCGTTAAGTGCAACATTGACTGACAACATATAACACTCGTTAAGAGCAAGATTGACTCAGAATATATAACACCCATTAAGAACAAGATTGACTCACAATTTATAACATCCATTAAGAGCAAGATTGACTCACAACATATAACACTCATTGAGAGAAACATTGACTCACAACATATAACACTCATTAAGAGAAACATTGACTCACAACATATAACACCCATTAAGAGAAACATTGACTCACAACATATAACACTCATTAAGAGAAACATTGACTCACAACATATAACACTCATTAAGAGAAACATTGATTCACAACATATAACACTCAATAAGAGAAACAATGACTCACAACATATAACACTCATTAAGAGCAATATCAACTGGCAACATATAACACCCATTAAGAGAAACATTGACTCATAACATATAACACTCATTAAGAGCAATATCAACTGACAACATATAACACCCGTTAAGAGCAAGATTGACTCACAACATATAACACCCGTTAAGAGCAAGATTGACTCACAATATATAACACCCGTGAAGAGCAAGATTGACTCACAACATATAACACCCGTTAAGAGCAACATTGACTCACAACATATAACACCCGTTAAGAGCAACATTGACTCACAGTATATAACACCCGTTAAGAGGAAGATTGACTCACAACATATAACACCCGTTAAGGGCAACATTGACTGACAACATATAACACCCGTTAAGAGCAAGATTGACTCAGAATATATAACTTCCATTAAGAACAAGATTGACTCACAATTTATAACACTTATTAAGAGCAAGATTGACTAACAACATATAACATCCATTAAGAGAAACATTGACTCACAACATATAACATCCATTAAGAGCAAGATTGACTCACAACATATAACATTCATTAAGAGCAAGATTGACTCACAACATATAACACCCATTAAGAGAAACATTGACTCACAACATATAACACCCATTAAGAGAAACATTGACTCACAACATATAACACCCATGAAGAGCAATATTGATTCACAACATATAACACCCATGAAGAGCAAGATTGACTCACAACATATAACACCCATTAAGAGTAATTTTGTCCCTTCTGAGCCCAGCTCTCCCAATTTTTCTATAACTTGTTAAAGTCAATTTTTCCACACACAGTCTGATGAAGCCAGAATAAAGGCGAAACGGTTATATGTTAAATCTATACTTGTGTTGTTTCTTTTTTCAGTCCCGTAGTTATAAAGTTGTGCGTCTGTCTCTTTCTACCCCACCCCCCCTCTCTCTCTCTCTCTCTCTCTCTCTCTCTCTCTCTCTCTCTCTCTCTCTCTCTCTCTCTCTTTCTCTCTCTCTATCTGTCTCTCTGAAATAGAATACTGTTTAATAAGATCTGACGCACCTTGAATCAGCACAGTTTTCACCACCTCTTGCTGCAAATCCGTCAAAATTCGATTCGACACTCGACACTTGATCGAATACCGCCCAACGTGCAGTGACCTTATCTCCAAGCGCCGCAGATAGTGGGCATCCGACTCTTCTCCAACCGCCGCAGAATCGAATCCGGCACCGTTGAATGAGAAGCTAAACAGAGGCGCGGGGTTGACCTTCACCTTTGAGACCTGACACGTGACGTATGTTGATTTATCAGCGTAGCCGTGGGTGCTGCTGTTGATGTTGTTGCTAGTATTGCTGCTGCTACCCCTGCTGCCGTCATTAGCACAACGGTTTATAACTGAAGGCGTTACAGTGACTGACTCTGGTTCAAAAACTTGTGGAGGGGAGAGAGCAAAAGATGTATAATAAATAAATAAAGAAATAAAAGAAATGAAAGTAAAAGATAGATCACAATTATGGACGAACAAAACTGTATATTAATGTATAAACAAAACTGACAACATATGAATCGTAAAAACAAAGAGATAAAAATTATCTGATTAAAGATATAATACGCACGTCATATCCCTCCCACCCCCACCACCCTTTCCCCTGCCCTTTTTTACCCCACTGTTGCTAAGAACGGTGAGTCATTCAATGGTTTTCAAAAAAGTGGATGCATGGTTTAAGAGGAGCTTTGCTTCTTACTAACTATCAATGAGTGGCAGGGCAGTAGAAGCCGGTTTAAACCCTCGAATGGAGGGGGAAAAGATAATGAACGTGAAAAGACGTTAATAAAAAGTATGGTGAAAGAGCTTTTATTGCTGCAGCACTTAAAAACCCGGAACAGAAAATAAGAGACGCAATTTCAGAAAAACAAAACTGTTTAAAAGCTGCGAAAGCATCTTTGTTACACGACCCAGTTGAATGCAATACTATGTTCTTCTTGTCGTTATTCTTGTTATTTTTTACAATATAACTAGAAATAATCTGTATTACTCTTCTTCTTCTTCTTCTTCTTCTTCTTCTTCTTCTTCTTCTTCTTCTTCTTCTTCTTCTTCTTCTTCTTCTTCTTCTTCTTCTTCTTCTTCTTCTTCTTCTTCTTCTTCTTCTTCTTCTTCTTCTTCTTCTTCTTCTTCTTCTTCTTCTTCTTCTTCTTCTTCTTCTTCTTCTTCTTCTTCTTCTTCTTCTTCTTCTTCTTTTTCTTCTTCTTCTTCATATAATTATTATTATAATCATCATCATCATTATTTTTTTTAATTATTATTATTATTATTATTATTATTATTATTATTATTATTATTATTATTATTATTATTATTATTATTATTATTATTATTATTATTATTATTATTATTATTATTATCATTATTATTATCATTGTGCTCAGAAAGCTTGTTCAACGTGTGATATAAGATATGTGGGTTTCGAGTATACCGATTACACAGAAAAATAAATAAATAAAAGCCTGCACCACTAAAGCGGCCATTTAGCTTAAGGGTTGCGTTTATATGACGTGCGATTATCCGGCTACTCTTCTTATTTTATCTCGTAGCTAAAGCCATTAGCATCAACAGGTTTTTTGTTTTTGTTTTTTTAAAAAACGTCTGAATTTTTTTGTAAGCATAATACTCATGACTTTAAAAAAAATCTACATCCTTATGCTATGTTTGCCACTGTATTGATCATTATAATATAAGAACAGTTTTCGTAAATAGGACAATAAAGTTTTAACTAATCCAGTGGAGATTTGTCTAAAATCCACTTTGATCCAGAGGACATCCGTGAGCCTCAAAGCTAAACATCACACTCCAAAATATTGCGGTTAATAAAACACAATAAATAGTGAGTCAAAAGAAAAGCAAAAGTCACAGGAGAAAGTTGTTATCCCAAAATGAGACAAGGATGGTTAGTTTTCGAAAATTATTTCTCTCCGCTTACATGCGAATTTTGCCCGCACATCCGCAGATTTGCGTTGAGGATGATTGCCAGGTGATCCGCAAGTGTAGAGTCGCTCTGGATCTGAGGGTAAAATGTGAGAGGGAGGGGGGGTAAATGTGGGGGAGGACCCGAGGAGGGGAAAGGTGGGGAACTCATGATATTATTTTATTTCAAGAAGATATTTTGTAGAGCTGTTTTGTCCGATTCATTATTGTTATTGTTGTTATTGTAGTTGTTGTTGTTGTTGTTGTTTTTGTTGTTGCTGTTTTTGTTGTTGTTGTTGTTGTTGTTGTACTTAATGTTATTATGTTGTTGTTGCTGGTGGTGGTAGTGGTGGTTTTGGTGTTATTTTTGTTGATGTTCATGTTCATTATCATAGTCATCATCATAATTTTCTTCTTCTTCTTCTTCTTCTTCTTCTTCTTCTTCTTCTTCTTCTTCTTCTTCTTCTTCTTCTTCTTCTTCTTCTTCTTCTTCTTCTTCTTCTTCTTCTTCTTCTTCTTCTTCTTCTTCTTTTTCTACTACTACTACTACTACTACTACTACTACTACTACTACTACTACTACTACTACTACTACTACTACTACTACTACTACTACTACTACTACTACTACTACTACTACTACTACTACTACTACTACTACTACTACTACTACTACTACTACTACTACTACTACTACTACTACTACTACTACTACTACTACTACTACTACTACTACTACTGCTACTGCTACTACGACTACTACTACTACTACTACTACTACTACTACTACTACTACTACTACTACTACTACTACTACTACTACTACTACTACTACTACTACTACTACTACTACTACTACTACTACTAATAATAATAATAATAATAATAATAATAAAAATAATAATAATAATAATACTGCTACTACACACACAGCTGTTGTTGCTACTGTAAAACCTCTATAATACTAACACTTTGGGTCATATTCGATCTCGATAGATTCTCCCTGGATTTGAACATATCGCGATCCTTCCACCACAGCCCACTTAGGGTGACCACCTGGACCACCACTGACGTCACTAGAGCAGTTACACACAACAGACTTTCCTCTGAAATACCCTTGTTTTTCTTCCTCTTTGGAGCACTTGATGATGGCGTTTGATCCTGGAAAGAATTTATAAGAATAAAATAAAGTTTATCTTATCTTATCTTAAAAAGTATATATAAAAAATGTTTATCTAATCTTATCTTAAAAAGTGTTTATAAAAATAAAAATAAAGTTTATCTTATCTTATCTGATATTTGATATGTGATTTTAAAAATCATAATACCATTTTTATACACTCTATTTATTTATTCATTATAATCTTCACAAGGTAAACATTTTTACATATGTAAACTTATTCTATATGATGAAGTTGCTCTGTATAGAAACATGAATACATTTAGCTTTTATATATAGGTCTTTTTTATTCATGTATTTGTTTATATATTCACCCGAATTTTTGTTGCATCTATACATGTCTTTTTATGTTAATGGGTATGTCAATTTTGAATTTTCCCTAGAGAGATGAATGAAGTAAATCTTATTTTATCTTATCTTAGCTTAGCTTAGCTAAGCTTATCTTACAAGTTCAAAAGATTGATTGAAGGTTAATGATCGAAGAGCTTTGTAAAACAATGTTTCCCCTGAAGACAATTTCCAACCAATGCAGCTTTCTGAACCCTCAGAGAAGCACCATATAGAAACAGAGATGCTATATAAAATAATAGTATCCCCGAAAAACTATTGCCAACCAGTACAGCTTTTTGCACCCTCAGAGAATCACCACGTAGAATCACAGATAGATTGTCACGAGATTTTTTTATAATTGCCCATTGCCGTATATTTATATGGATGGAGTGTCTACCACTAGACAGATATCCCTTGAAATGAACCTTTAAAATTGATATTCTATTATTTTTTTTTATCTTCCTTTTCGTTCCCTCTCGTTTTTGTGGCCCATTCACCTGTCTTCTCTTACGTCTTTATTCTCTTCTTCTTTCGTACACTGATATGCTTAAATATGTTTAATATATACCCCTTCATCTAAAACGAGCACACAGATAAAAAAAACAACAACAATAAGGCGTACCAACTTAAACAAAGAACTAAAGCATCTAGTTGGTAGAGCGTTGGATGGACAAACCAGGAAGTCACGGGTCGATTCTTGAACAAGACAGAAGGCGATGGGATAAATTCACATCTAACCAGCCATAACTCTAGCTTGACCAAAAAAAGCAAACAAACAAACAAAACAAAACAAAAAACGGTATTTTCGTATGAGACGTGGCTTCCTAAAATACTGGCCAAGTCACCGAAGTTAATACATTTTGACATGTTTGAGTTATAAAGATCTATTTCTATTAACTTTTGGGCAAAGTAAGACAGAATTGTGCCTAGGACGCACTTATAATTCAGCCTACAGGCCTCTACAACAAAAATATCTAACTGTCCTAACTATACCAAATAGTTAAACGATGTAGCTCACTGTTACACTTACAGCAAAAGTTTATTCACTTAAGTGACTTGACCTATATAATAGTAATTTTTAGAAAGCCTCGGTATGAGACCATTCTTGAAATTCGCATCTTTTACGCACCTTGACAGTTTTCTTCATCATCTCCTTCAGCACAGTCTAGTTTCCCGTCACACAGTCTCTCCCTGGTCAGACAAATGCTAGGTAAACCTCTACACTGGTAATGATCTTTTGAACACAGCGACACACCAGGTGTGTATGTGACTGATGCGGTAGTACTGGCCTGGCTGCCATCAGCTGATAGAGTCCTCACATATCGCCTCGTTACAGTGCGCAGTCTCTTTGTGACAGACATTCCAGTTTGGGCCGTTGACGTTCGTGGATCATGTGACATGGTTGTCATAGACGGCGCTGATGACATGAACGAGGAGGTTGTCATGGATGACGGTTGCGGTCCGGGTGCCTCAGTTGTAACTTGTGACAAAGTTGTCATAGCCGGCTCATTTGTCAAGGTCGTCTCAGTTGTGATTCGAGCTACAGTGATCAAAACCGGTCCGCTTGTGGATTCAGATTTTGGTTCACTTGTAGATTCTGGTGTTGGTTTGCTTGTGGATTCTGGTGTTAGTTCACTTGTGGATTCTGGTGTTAGTTCACTTGTGGATTCTGGTTTTGGTTCACTTGTGGATTCAGATTTTGGTTCACTTGTGGATTCTGGTGTTGGTTCACTTGTGGATTCTGGTCTTGGTTTGCTTGTGGATTCTGGTGTTGGTTCACTTGTGGATTCTGGTGTTGGTTCATTTGTGGATTCTGGTGCTGGTTCACTTTTGGATTCTGGTGTTGGTTCACTTGTGGATTCTGGTGTTGGTTCACTTGTGGATTCTGGTGTTGGTTCATTTGTGGATTCTGGTGTTGGTTCACTTGTGGATTCTGGTGTTGGTCCGCTTGTGGATTTAGATTTTGGTTCACTTGTGGATTCTGGTGTTGGTTCACTTGTGGATTCTGGTGTTGGTTCACTTGTGGATTCTGGTGTTGGTTTGCTTGTGGATTCTGGTGTTGGTTCACTTGTGGATTCTGGTGTTCGTTCACTTTTGGATTCTGGTGTTGGTTTGCTTGTGGATTCTGGTGTTGGTTCACTTTTGGATTCTGGTGTTGGTTCACTTGTGGATTCTGGTGTTGGTTCACTTGTGGATTCTGGTGTTGGTTCATTTGTGGATTCTGGTGTTGGTTCACTTGTGGATTCTGGTGTTGGTCCGCTTGTGGATTCAGATTTTGGTTCACTTGTGGATTCTGGTGTTGGTTCACTTGTGGATTCTGGTGTTGGTTCACTTGTGGATTCTGGTGTTGGTTTGCTTGTGGATTCTGGTGTTGGTTCACTTGTGGATTCTGGTGTTCGTTCACTTTTGGATTCTGGTGTTGGTTTGCTTGTGGATTCTGGTGTTGGTTCACTTGTGGATTCTGGTGTTGGTTCATTTGTGGATTCTGGTGCTGGTTCACTTTTGGATTCTGGTGTTGGTTTGCTTGTGGATTCTGGTGTTGGTACGCTTGTGGATTCTGATGTTGATTCATTTGTGGATTCTGATATTAGTTCGCTTGTGAATTCTGATATTGGTTCACTTGCAGATTTTAGTGTTGGTTCACGTTTGGATTCTGAAGTTGCCTTATCTGTGGATTCTGATGTGAATACGGTCGTAGGATTTGATGCTGGCTCAGCTTTTGATTGTGATGTGAATACAGTCGTGCGATCTGATATTGGCTCAATTGTGGATTCTGATGTGAATGTGGTCGCTGGATCTGATGTTGGCTGAGCTGTTAATTCTGATGTAAATACGGTAGTTGAATCTGATCTTGGATCAGCTGTGGATTCTGATGTGAATAAGATCGTTGAATCTGATGTTGGCTGAGCTGTGGATTCTGATCTAAATACGGTGGTAGGATCTGATGTTGGCTCAGCTGTTGATTCTGATGTGAATACCGTGGTAGGATCTGATGTTGGCTCAGCAGTTGATTCTGATGTGAATACGGTCGTGGTATCTGATGTTGGCTCAGCTGTTGATTCTGATGTGAATACGGTGGTAGGATCTGATGTTGGCTCAGCTGTTGATTCTGATGTGAATACGGTGGTAGGATCTGATGTTGGCTCAGTAGTTGATTCTGATGTGAATATGGTCGTAAGATCTGATGTTGGCTCAATTATGGATTTCGATGTGAATATGGTCATTGGATCTGCTGTTGGCTCAACTGTGGACTCTGAAGTCGATATAGTTGTTTTTGGTATGGACCAAGTAGTTGTAGATTCATGTAATATCATTTCTGTAGAGCGCCTTTGTCCAGATGTTGGCATGACTGCCTGCAATACGGAAGGCAGATTTATTCGCTCAGGTTCTGGGTAATCCCGCATCGTTGATATATCAGTAACGCTTTCTGAGAAAAAAATGAAACTCAAAATACAATCACAAATTTGTTATATATCAACTTTGAACTAACTTTACTAAGAATAGATGACACATCTATTGAGTAGGTTCTCCCTTAAATCGAAGATCAGACTTTTCTTCAGTTAGCACATTCATTAGGATACATTAACATTTTATTTTAAGATATTTTTCCTGCTTCTTCTACTGTTGCTGTTGTTTTTTTTCGTTGTTGTTGTTGATGTTGTTCTTGTTGTTGTTGTCGTTGTTGTTGTACTTTATTTCTTCTTCTTCTTCTTCTTCTTCTTCTTCTTCTTCTTCTTCTTCTTCTTCTTCTTCTTCTTCTTCTTCTTCTTCTTCTTCTTCTTCTTCTTCTTCCTCTTCTTCTTCTTCTTCTTTTTCTTCTCCTCCTCCTCCCCCTCCTCCTCTTCCTCTTCTTCTTCACCCCTTCCATTGCCTCCTACTGCTCATCATCTTTTTTTTCTACTTCCTTTTTCTTTTCCTCCTCTACCATCTTCTCTTCTTCCCCTTTCACCTCTTCCATAATTCTTGCCACCACGGCTGATGTAAAGGTATCGATATAACCCACCGTAACAGTTTTCCTCGTCGTCTCCCTCGGGACAATCTTCGTCTCCATCACACAGCCAAGGGAGGCTAATGCAAGTGTGACTCGTCCCTCTGCAGAGTTGCCTCCCGAAGCCGCAACTTATGACAGGGACTACTGAGAATTGCAACAAAGACAGAAAGAAAAAAATACAATTTTAGAAATCTCTTGTGCAAGAAAAACAAAATCGTCTTGACCACTTCGACAATGTCAGAACAAAGGCATAAAAGCAAGAAAAGCTAAAAAAAACCTCTTAAATTTATAGGTGAAAGAAACATTTTATTTGGCCTAAATTACGCACAGAAAAATTTCCCGTGATTATCCTTTAGGGAGGTTTTTTTTTTTTTTGCTCTTGCCTGAACATGGAAGACAATAGGACAGGAAAGAGTCTCTAGAGTTTTACCAAATCTAAGTAAAGAGCACATGGTGCCTTCTTTTATAACAAATCAAACATTATGGTCATTATCCACTTAAATGAAATAGTAACTACAAAAATAATTTGCTTCCTATTCAGACTAGTATCCATTAACTCTAAGTACTTATTGTCTCCCTTACCTCAGCGTAAGTCTAGTGTCCCATAACTCCCGGTGCTAGTTCTCTCCCTTACCTCAGCGTTAGTCTAGTGTCCCATAACTCCCGGTGCTAGTTCTCTCCTTACCTCAGCGTTAGTCTAGTGTCCCATAACTCCCGGTGCTAGTTCTCTCCCTTACCTCAGCGTTAGTCTAGTGTCCCATAACTCCCGGTGCTAGTTCTCTCCTTACCTCAGCGTTAGTCTAGTGTCCCATAACTCCCGGTGCTAGTTCTCTCCCTTACCTCAGCGTTAGTCTAGTATCCGTAAACTCCCGGTGCTAGTTCTCTCCCTTACCTCAGCGTTAGTCTAGTGTCCCATAACTCTCAGCGCTAGTCTAGTGTCCCCTAACTCTCAGCGCCAATCTAGTGTCCCCTAACTCTCAGCGCCAATCTAGTGTCCCCTAACTCTCAGCGCCAATCTAGTGTCCCCTAACTCTCAGCTCTAGTCTAGTGTCCCCTAACTCTCAGCTCTAGTCTAGTGTCCCCTAACTCTCAGCTCTAGTCTAGTGTCCCCTAACTCTCAGCTCTAATCTAGTAACCCCTAACTCTCAGCGCCAATGTAGTGTCCCCTAACTCTCAGCGCCAATCTAGTTTCCCCTAACTCTCAGCTCTAGTCTAGTGTCCCCTAACTCTCATAACCAATCTAATGTCCCCTGACTCTCAGCTCTAGTCTAGTGTCCGCTGACTCTCAGCGCCAATCTAATGTCCCCTAACTCTCAGCGCCAATCTAATGTCCCCTAACTCTCAGCTCTAGTCTAGTGTCCCCTAACTCTCAGCTCTAGTCTAGTGTCCCCTAACTCTCAGCTCTAGTCTAGTGTCCCCTAACTCTCAGCTCTAGTCTAGTGTCCCCTAACTCTCAGCTCTAGTCTAGTGTCCCCTAACTCTCAGCGCCAATCTAGTGACCCCTAACTCTCAGCTCTAGTCTAGTGACCCCTGACTCTCAGCGCCAATCTAGTGACCCCTAACTCTCAGCGCCGATCTAGTGTCCCCTAACTCTCAGCGCCAATCTAGTGACCCCTAACTCTCAGCTCTAGTCTAGTGACCCCTGACTCTCAGCGCCAATCTAGTGACCCCCTAACTCTCAGCTCTAGTCTAATGTCCCCTGACTCTCAGCGCCAATCTAGTGACCCCTAACTCTCAGCGCTAGTCTAATGTCCCCTGACTCTCAGCGCCTATCTAGTGTCCCCTAACTCTCAGCGCTAGTCTAGTGTCCCCTGACTCTCAGCTCTAGTCTAGTGTCCCCTGACTCTTAGCGCCAATCAAATGTCCCCTAACTCTCAGCTCTAGTCTAGTGTCCCCTAACTATTAGCACCAATCTAGTGTCCCCTAACTCTTAGCGCCAATCTAGTGTCCCTTAACTCTCATAACCAATCTAGTGTCCCTTGACTCTCAGCTCTAGTCTAGTGTCCCCTGACTCTTAGCGCCAATCTAGTGTCCCCTGACTCTCAGCTCTAGTCTAGTGTCCCCTGACACTCAGCGCCAATCTAGTGTCTCCTAACTCTCAGCTCTAGTCTAGTGTACCCTAACTCTTAGCAACAATCTAGTGTCCCCTAACTCTTAGCGCCAATCTAGTGTCCCTTAACTCTCATCACCAATCTAGTGTCCCCTGACTCTCAGCTCTAGTCTATAGTCCCCTAACTCTCATCACCAATCTAGTGTCCCCTAACTCTTAGCGCCAAACTAGTGTCCCCTAATTCTCAGCTCTAGTCTAGTGTCCCCTAACTCTCATCACCAATCTAGTGTCCCCTAACTCTTAGCGCCAATCTAGTGTCCCCTAACTCTCATCACCAATCTAGTGTCCCCTAATTCTCATCACCAATCTAGTGTCCCCTAACTCTTAGCGCCAATCTAGTGTCCCCTAACTCTCATCACCAATCTAGTGTCCCCTAACTCTCATCACCAATCTAGTGTCCCCTAACTCTTAGTGCCAATCTAGTGTCCCCTAACTCTCATCACCAATCTAGTGTCCCCTAACTCTCATCACCAATCTAGTGCCCCCTAACTCTCAGCTCTAGTGTAGTGTCCCCTAACTCTCAGCTCTAGTCTAGTGTCCCCAGACTCTCAGCTCTAGTCTAGTGTCCCCTAACTCTCATCACCAATCTAGTGTCCCCTAACTCTCAGCGCTAGTCTAGTGTCCCCTAACTCTCAACGCCAATCTAGTGTCCCCTAACTCTCAGCGTCAATCTAGTGTCCCCTTACTCTCAGTGCCAATATAGTTACCCCTAACTCTCAGCGCCAATCTAGTGTCCCCTAACTCTCAGCGCCAATATAGTTACCCCTAACTCTCAGCGCCAATATAGTTACCCCTAACTCTCAGCGTCAATCTAGTGTCCCCTAACTCTCATCACCAATCTAGTGTCCCCTAATTCTCATCACCAATCTAGTGTCCCCTAACTCTTAGCGCCAATCTAGTGTCCCCTAACTCTCATCACCAATCTAGTGTCCCCTAACTCTCATCACCAATCTAGTGTCCCCTAACTCTTAGTGCCAATCTAGTGTCCCCTAACTCTCATCACCAATCTAGTGTCCCCTAACTCTCATCACCAATCTAGTGCCCCCTAACTCTCAGCTCTAGTGTAGTGTCCCCTTACTCTCAGCTCTAGTCTAGTGTCCCCAGACTCTCAGCTCTAGTCTAGTGTCCCCTAACTCTCATCACCAATCTAGTGTCCCCTAACTCTCAGCCTTAGTCTAGTGTCCCCTAACTCTCAGCGCCAATCTAGTGTCCCCTAACTCTCAGCGCTAATCTAATGTCCCCTAACTCTCAGCGCCAATCTAGTGACCCCTAACTCTCAGCGCCAATCTAGTGTCCCCTAACTCTCAGCGCCAATCTAATGTCCCCTAACTCTCAGCGCCAATCTAATGTCCCCTAACTCTCAGCGCCAATCTAATGTCCCCTAACTCTCAGCGCCAATCTAGTGACCCCTAACTCTCAGCGCCAATCTAGTGTCCCCTAACTCTCAGCGCCAATATAGTTACCCCTAACTCTCAGCGTCAATCTAGTGCCCCCTAACTCTCAGCGCCAATATAGTTACCCCTAACTCTCAGCGCTAATATAGTTACCCCTAACTCTCAGCGCCAATATAGTTACCCCTAACTCTCAGCGTCAATCTAGTGTCCCCTTACTCTTAGCGCCAATATAGTTACCCCTAACTCTCAGCGTCAATATAGTTACCCCTAACTCTCAGCGCCAATATAGTTACCCCTAACTCTCAGCGCCAATCTAGTGTCCCCTAACTCTCAGCGCCAATATAGTTACCCCTAACTCTCAGCGCCAATATAGTGTCCCCTAACTCTCGGCGCTAATATAGTTACCCCTAACTCTTAGCGTCAATCTAGTGTCCCCTTACTCTCAGCGCCAATATAGTTTCCCCTAACTCTCAGCGCCAATATAGTGTCCCCTAACTCTCAGCACCAATATAGTGTCCCCTAACTCTCAACGCTAGTCTAGTGTCCCCTAACTCTCAGCGCCAATCTAGTGTTCCCTAACTCTCAGCGCTAGTCTAGTGTCGCCTCACTCTCAGCGCTAGTCTAGCGTCCCCTAACTCTCAGCGCTAATCTAGTGTTCCCTAACTCTCAGCGCTAGTCTAGTGTCGCCTCACTCTCAGCGCTAGTCTAGTGTCGCCTCACTCTCAGCGCTAGTCTAGTGTCGCCTAACTCTCAGCGCTAGTCTAGTGTCGCCTCACTCTCAGCGCTAGTCTAGCGTCCCCTAACTCTCAGCGCTAATCTAGTGTTCCCTAACTCTCAGCGCCAATATAGTTACCCCTAACTCTCAGCGCCAATCTAGTGTCCTCTAACTCTCAGCGCCAATATAGTAACCCCTAACTCTCAGCGCCAATGTAGTGTCCCCTAACTCTCAGCGCCAATCTAGTTTCCCCTAACTCTCAGCGCTAGTCTAGTGTTCCCTGACTCTCAGCGCCAATCTAGTGTCCCCTAACTCTTAGCGCCAATCTAGTGTCCCCTAACGTCTAAGCTCCAATCTAGTGTCCCCTAACTCTCAACGGTAGTCTAGCGTCCCCTAACTCTCAGCGCTACTCTAGCGTCCCCTATCTCTCAGCGCTAGTCTAGCGTCCCCTAACTCTCACCGCCAATCTAGTGTCCCCTAACTCTCAGCGCTAGTCTAGCGTCCCCTAACTCTCAGCGCCAATCTAGTGTCCCCTAACTCTCAGCGCTAGTCTAGTGTCCCCTAACTCTCAGCGCTAGTCTAGCGTCCCCTAACTCTCAGCGCTAATCTAGTGCCCCCTAACTCTCAGCGTAAATCTAGTGTCCCCTAACTCTCAGCGCTAGTCTAGTGTCCCATGACTCTCAGCGCTAGTCTAGTGTCCCATGACTCTCAGCGCTAGTCTAGTGTCCCATGACTCTCAGCGCTAATCTAGTGTCCCCTAACTCTCAGCGCTAGTCTAGTGTCCCATGACTCTCAGCGCTAGTCTAGCGTCCCCTAACTCTCAGCGCTAATCTAGTGCCCCCTAACTCTCAGCGTCAATCTAGTGTCCCCTAACTCTCAGCGCCAATATAGTTACCCCTAACTCTAAGCGTCAATCTAGTGTCCCCTAACTCTCAGCGCCAATATAGTTACCCCTAACTCTCAGCGTCAATCTAGTGTCCCCTAACTCTCAGCGCCAATATAGTTACCCCTAACTCTCAGCGTCAATCTAGTGTCCCCTAACTCTCAGCGCCAATATAGTTACCCCTAACTCTCAGCGCCAATATAGTTACCCCTAACTCTCAGCGCCAATATAGTTACCCCTAACTCTCAGCGTCAATCTAGTGTCCCCTAACTCTCAGCGCCAATATAGTTACCCCTAACTCTCAGCGTCAATATAGTTACCCCTAACTCTCAGCGCCAATATAGTTACCCCTAACTCTCAGCGCCAATCTAGTGTCCCCTAACTCTCATCACCAATCTAGTGTCCCCTAACTCTCATCACCAATCTAGTGTCCCCTAACTCTCATCACCAATCTAGTGTCCCCTAACTCTTAGTGCCAATCTAGTGTCCCCTAACTCTCATCACCAATCTAGTGTCCCCTAACTCTCATCACCAATCTAGTGTCCCCTAACTCTCAGCTCTAGTGTAGTGTCCCCTAACTCTCAGCTCTAGTCTAGTGTCCCCAGACTCTCAGCTCTAGTCTAGTGTCCCCTAACTCTCATCACCAATCTAGTGTCCCCTAACTCTCAGCGCTAGTCTAGTGTCCCCTAACTCTCAACGCCAATCTAGTGTCCCCTAACTCTCAGCGTCAATCTAGTGTCCCCTTACTCTCAGTGCCAATATAGTTACCCCTAACTCTCAGCGCCAATCTAGTGTCCCCTAACTCTCAGCGCCAATATAAATACCCCTAACTCTCAGCGCCAATATAGTTACCCCTAACTCTCAGCGTCAATCTAGTGTCAACTAACTCTCAGCGCCAATATAGTTACCCCTAACTCTCAGCGTCAATCTAGTGTCCCCTAACTCTCAGCGCCAATATAGTTACCCCTAACTCTCAGCGCCAATATAGTGTCCCCTAACTCTCAGCGCCAATATAGTTACCCCTAACTCTTAGCGTCAATCTAGTGTCCCCTTACTCTCAGCGCCAATATAGTTTCCCCTAACTCTCAGCGCCAATATAGTGTCCCCTAACTCTCAGCGCTACTCTAGCGTCCCCTATCTCTCAGCGCTAGTCTAGCGTCCCCTAACTCTCACCGCCAATCTAGTGTCCCCTAACTCTCTGCGCCAATCTAGTGACTACTAACTCTCAGCGCTAGTCTAGCGTCCCCTAACTATCAATGCTAGTCTAGTGTCCCCTAACTCTCAGCGTCAATCTAGTGACCCCTAACTCTCAGCGCTAATCTAATGTCCCCTAACTCTCAGCGCTAGTCTAGCGTCCCCTAACTCTCAGCGCTAATCTAGTGTCCCCTAACTCTCAGCGTAAATCTAGTGTCCCCTAACTCTCAGCGCTAGTCTAGTGTCCCATGACTCTCAGCGCTAGTCTAGTGTCCCATGACTCTCAGCGCTAGTCTAGTGTCCCATGACTCTCAGCGCTAATCTAGTGTCCCCTAACTCTCAGCGCTAGTCTAGTGTCCCATGACTCTCAGCGCTAGTCTAGCGTCCCCTAACTCTCAGCGCTAATCTAGTGCCCCCTAACTCTCAGCGTCAATCTAGTGTCCCCTAACTCTCAGCGCCAATATAGTTACCCCTAACTCTAAGCGTCAATCTAGTGTCCCCTAACTCTCAGCGCCAATATAGTTACCCCTAACTCTCAGCGTCAATCTAGTGTCCCCTAACTCTCAGCGCCAATATAGTTACCCCTAACTCTCAGCGTCAATCTAGTGTCCCCTAACTCTCAGCGCCAATATAGTTACCCCTAACTCTCAGCGCTAATATAGTTACCCCTAACTCTCAGCGCCAATATAGTTACCCCTAACTCTCAGCGTCAATCTAGTGTCCCCTTACTCTCAACGCTAGTCTAGTGTCCCCTAACTCTCAGCGCCAATCTAGTAACCCTAACTCTCAGCGCCAATCTAGTGACCCCTAACTCTCAGCGCCAATCTAGTGTCCCCTAACTCTCAGCGCCAATCTAATGTCC
Organism: Elysia crispata; assembly: GCA_033675545.1. Lineage (NCBI taxonomy): Eukaryota > Metazoa > Mollusca > Gastropoda > Plakobranchidae > Elysia > Elysia crispata. The sequence continues at coordinate 111,973 of JAWDGP010000712.1, forward strand.
CCTAACTCTCAGCGCCAATCTAGTGTCCCCTAACTCTCAGCGCCAATCTAGTGTCCCCTAACTCTCAGCGCCAATCTAGTGTCCCCTAACTCTCAGCGCCAATCTAGTGTCCCCTAACTCTCAGCGCCAATCTAGTGTCCCCTAACTCTCAGCGCCAATCTAGTGTCCCCTAACTCTCAGCGCCAATCTAGTGTCCCCTAACTCTCAGCTCTAGTCTAGTGTCCCCTAACTCTCAGCTCTAGTCTAGTGTCCCCTAACTCTCAGCTCTAGTCTAGTGTCCCCTAACTCTCAGCGCCAATCTAGTGTCCCCTAACTCTCAGCTCTAGTCTAGTGTCCCCTAACTCTCAGCGCCAATCTAGTGTCCCCTAACTCTCAGCGCCAATCTAGTGTCCCCTAACTCTCAGCGCCAATCTAGTGTCCCCTAACTCTCAGCGCCAATCTAGTGTCCCCTAACTCTCAGCGCTAGTCTAGTGTCCCCTAACTCTCAACGGTAGTCTAGCGTCCCCTAACTCTCAGCGCTACTCTAGC
>JAWDGP010000712.1:122500-125000 GCA_033675545.1 Elysia crispata
CTCTCTCTTTCTCTCTAACTTTCTCTTTGACACATATACACGGTATCTTTAACTTATTATATCCGCCTGTGTCCATCTGTCTATCTGTTTCTACACAGTATGTCTTTATCTAAAAATAATTTTCTGACTCTCTCTCTCTTTCTTTCTCTCTCTCTTTGTGCCTCTGTCTCTTTTTCTGTCTGTTTGTCTGTCTGTCTGCCTGTCTGTCTGTCTGCCTGTCTGTATCTCTCTCTCTCTCTCTCTCTCTCTCTCTCTCTCTCTCCCTCTCTCTCTCTCTGCATGTGAGTACATACACTAAAAACAAGACAATACTTAATAAATACTCTGATTTGAAAGACAGTTTTAAATACGCAACAATTGATGCACTCAGCAAACATCGGAAAGGCGGCCTACTTTTAGCTTTACTCTCCACGCAAAACAAAAAGGATTTTTTAAAAATCTACTGATTCGATAAGAATACTTAATTAATTTTGTAAAATCCAAATCTATTTACAGATTTTTTTGAAGCTTTCATTTTCAAATTGGTTTAGCTCTTAATAACTGCGCAGCTAAGAATTCCCACAAGGCAGTGCACTTTTATGCACTTAATGCAATAACTCACAGCTTTCTAACATGCCCTTAAAAGGTCTAAGAACAAATTGGGTAAATACAGTAATAGCCGATTTTCTTTATTCTGGAAGACCCCAAATTGCGCATTTTCAAAAATTATTTAAAGACCCTTACACACAATCTTTATAAGTTTATAAATTCCATAATAATACTGAGATGTGCACTGCACTGCGACAATTCGTTTTATTTTACTCACATGATAGTAAGTATTCTAAAGGATCTATACATAGATTGGAGTTATTTTAACAATAATTTAGCAAAGTATTTTCATTGCCATTTTTCTTGAACATTATTGTTTTCCTTGGAAATTTTGAAGAGAACGTAGCAACATAAAAATTATATAAGCAACAAGGTTATTTTTTTTTTACTCTACACATGTCGACCCAAAATAAACTGGCAAAGTCATTAACACTTTATATGCTTTTAACATTAATTAATATTTTTTCTCTTAGAGGAGCGATGAACCTACCTTGCAATATTCCTTGTACCATTATAAGGAGAACTATTAGGGCTTGCCAGGAATTGAAGCTCATATCAGACATAGTGCAGGGTTATTTTTTATCCAAATGTCAAGTCAAAGTATTAGACATAAGCTTAAGTGCCTGGACCAGAACGATAGATTCAAGCGTAGTCGTGTCTAATTTTGATTTAAATGCCAGCACCAGATTTTTAGATCCATGTACATAGAGTTAGATTGTTTGATCCAAGTGACAAGCCAAACTATTAAATGCAAGTGTCAAGCCAAACTGTTAAGATCCAAGTGTAGAATCAAAATAATTTTTAGATCCAAGTGCACAGTTTGACTGTTAGTTCCGAGAGAGGCCAAACAAATAAAATAAATTAGAGTTTTTGGCCTAATTGAGAATCCAAGAGGCAGAATTAATTTCTAAGACTGTTATAAATAAGTTAAGATAACAGAAAACATTTTTTAACTCTGATTTCACATTTACAGCATTAAGCGTAAAATTCGAGATCGATTAATCTCAAACCCAAAACAATATTAGTCTCTTTTTCAATATGTAACAAAGCGAAATAGTATAATTTTATCACGATGGAAACTAAACCATGATAGATGCATTAGATTTAAAAACCTGTTTTTTTTATATTAAATCCAAACTTCATAACTATCAAAATAATACGATATTTTAGAAAAAGAAATAACCGCACTAAATTTTATTATGATAATAAAAACATGCGTCGCTTAAGCTAAAGAACTATTTTGAACACAAATGTCATAAGTTAAATCACTGGCAGAGCAAAGATGCGAATTTAGATGAATGTTTGTGTGACAACCACATGACTGCAAAACTAACCAGGAAGTGAAAAAAAAAAAAGAACCCTTGTTAAGATTTCTCTCTCTCTCTCTCTCTCTCTCTCTCTCTCTCTCTCTCTCTCTCTCTCTCTCTCTCTCTCTCTCTCTCTCTTTTTTTTTTTTTTTTTTGTCTTCTATTGAGATGGATAATCATTAACCGAATATGCACACCGAGTAAAAATAATATTGGATAAGAGCACAAAATATGCTAGGAAACCCGTTTGTTTAACCAAGTTAATGAGCCGGTTTGATGATAACCGCTGTGAGTTGAAAGTTCCCGCATATTGTTTACTGATGAATGTTTCAATGTAGAGACCAGTGTAAACATTTGTGCTTTAAGAGTTGTAAGAGCTAGAGTTTTAGGTAGAGCTCAGCAGTTGTTACGATAAGGCTTTAAATAAAACAGCTAAGCACTTTTGGGTTTCTTTTTCTTTTTCTTTTTTTTTTTTAATCAAAATCTCTTTCTGTTTTGGTTTATTAGATAAACTCTATAAGGCACATGGAATGAGACTGAGTAATTATGTTCATTATTTTAGCCAGCTGTCATATTTCAATCCGCAAAGTTATCGGCCACGCCTA